>JAJSRW010000320.1:0-10000 GCA_022414725.1 Microglena sp. YARC
CACCACACAACCCACACCACACGACCAACCACGCTCCACACCCCACCACATCCCACCCACCGGCCACACACCCGATTACCCATTATCCACACAACCCACAATGACGACCACAACCACAAAGGCGATGCAAAACAACAACTACATGCTGAATGACCGCCACCGCGAGGCGCAACTACACCGATCACTTCTACCACACCCACATCACGCACACCAACCAACCACGCCCCACCTGGCACCACACTTAGCACCCCTCCAGGCCCCAGAGAGGCTCCCCGCCCCTACAAGCCTCACCCCACCAGCAACCCATACCACAACCCACACCCTCACACCACACCACACCACACCACCCATCGCACCACCCAAATTTACACCGTACCACCACCATACCATACCACGAGCATAAAACCGGACACAAAATCGACAACCACAAAGCACCCAAACGACATGATTACCTCAGCACCCACACCAGCCATCCAACCACACCTCACCACACACACACCCACACCACATGTGCCCTTTAAAATACCACACCACGCCTCACACAGCCAACACACCACACCATACCACACCACATCACACCTCACCACACCACCACCACACACACCACGCCACACCACACCACACACACCACACCCACACACACCACACCACACCACACCCACACCACACACACCACACCACACCCCACCCACCCCTTCACCACACCACACCACACCACACTCACCACACCCCACCCACACCACACCACACACACACACAACAACACAACATCCACACCATATTACGCCCACACCAACCCACACAACCACCATGACACCACACCACACAGCCACACCGAGCACCACGCCACACACCACACCACACGCACCACACCATACCCCATACCACGACATCAAAAAGACACCCAACGCAGGACGCAAAACAACACGACATGATGCCACGCCACACCGAATACCACCCCCACATCACACCAAAACCACCACCAGCCACACCACACCACACCCACACCACCACCACACCACCACACAACACCACAATACACCGTACCACAACCAATACCATAAAACTATGAAAATGACCACAAATCGACACAAACAAAACGACATGAGACCACACCACACCACCAACCACCCACACCAAACCACTCAAACCAAACCACGCCTCTGCACCACACCACAACACAACACAACACAACACAACACAACACAACACAACACACCACACGCCACACCACGCCACACCACACCTCACCACACCCACACCTCACCACCCACACCCACACCACACACACCACACCACACACCACGCCACACCCACACCACACCACACCACCACCGTCACCACAACCTCCACCACACCACACCTCACCACACCCACACCTACTCACCACACCAACCAAACCACACAGTGCCTCACCACACCACACACACCACACCACACCACCACCTCACTCACCACGCCACACCACACCTCCACACCACCACCACACCACACCTCACACACCCACGCCACACCAACCACACCTTACCACACAGCACCGCACCACCACCACACCACACCACTTCCACGACCACACCACACACACCACAAGCTCACACCCCACACCACAACACAACACCTCCACACCACACCACACCACACACCACGCCACACCACAACTACACCACACCACACCACACCCGCACCACACCGTACCTACCACGACACAAACGACACAAATCGACAACAAAACAAACGACATGATACACCACGCCACACCATAACCACACCACATCACACCAACCAACACGCCGCTCACCCACACACAACACCATAACCCATCCACAGCACACCACACCTACCACACCCAAACCTACCAATCCCACCACACACACCACACCACACCACACCACCACACACCACACCACACACCGCCACACCACGCCACACCACACCTCACACACCACACCTCCCACACCACACCACACCACACACACACCACGCCACACCACACCACACCACACCACACCTCCCACACCTCACCACACCACACCTCACCCACACCACACCTTACCTCACCACACCACACCAAACCACACATGCCTCACCCACACCACACCACACCACACCTCACCTCACCACGCACACCACACCTCGCACACCACACCACACCAACCACACCACACCACACCTCACCCACACCCACCACCACACCACACCACACCACACCTTTACCACACAGACCCGCACCACACACACCACACCCAACAAACACTACACCTCAACCTCACCACACACCACACCGACCACCCACCACCACACCACCACACCACACCGCACCACACATACCACAAACACAACGACACAAACAACACGGCCATGGAACAACCAACACCACACCACTCCACACCACACCCAACACACACCACAACACCCACCACCACACCACACCACAACACTCCACACCACACCACACCAAAACACACACCCACGCCACACCACACATACACCACACCACACCAACCACACCGCACCACACCTACCAATAACCACGACACAAAACGACACCCAAATCGACACCAAACAAACACGACATTGATACTCCACGCCACACCATACCACCACCACACCACCACCAAACCACACCACGCCTCACCACACCACACCAAAAACACAACACACACACCTCACCACCACCACACCACAACCACACAGCCTACACCCGCCCACACCCACGCGCTCACCCACACCACAACCACACCAAACCGTCACCACACCACACCATACCACACCACACCACACCACCAGCACCACACCACCACACGCCTCACTGACACCACACCACGCCTCACCACACCACGCACCACACACACACCACCACCACACTCACACCACACCACACACACACCACATCTCACCACAACCACATCTTCCACCACACACCCACCACACCCTCACGACCAAGACATAAAATAACAATTGACACAAAACACAACACGACATGATACGCCACGCACACCACCACCACACCACCTCAAACCACACCACGCCTCACCACACCACCACCTTACCACACAACACAACACAACAACAACCAACACAACACAACACACACACGCTCACCACACCACCACACCCACACCACACCACACTGCACATTACCTCACCACACCTTCACCACACCAACCCACGGAACACAAAATGACACAAAATCAACACAAAAACAACATGACATGATATTATACGCCCACAACACAACCACACAACACACACAACACATTGAAAACAAACACAACTACACACTACACCACACCACCACCACAACAGACACTTACCACTACACAAAATGATACAAATTGACACAAAAGGACACAAATTACAAATTGGCACAAAAATGACACGACACAAAATGACATGATACAACATAGCACAACACAACACACAAAATAACGCACCACAACGCACCACACGCACCCACAACCACAACACAACACAACACAACAAAACACACTTCAACGCACCACACTACACCACACCACACCACACCACAACATGACACAAAATGACACAAATTGACTCAAAACGACACACAAAATGACAGACACAACCCAACACAACCCAACCACAATACAACACAACAAAACGAACCACAACACAAACACAACAAAACACAACACAACAAAACAAACCACAACGCACCACGACAAAACACAACACACCTCACCACAACGCACCACAACTCACCACAACGCACCACACCACACCACACCACACCTCATCACACCACACCACACCACACCTCACCACACCACACGACATGACAAGACACGTAAATGGCCACAACACAACACACAACAACAAATCACCATACCACACCACAACTCACCGCAACACAGCACAACACAACACAACGGCACCAAAACACACCATAATCACACCAAAGCACACCAAAAACACACCAACCTACCACATCACACCACACATAATGGTGTCATATGGTATGGCGTAGCATAGCATGTATGATTGTACCTACATGCATAGTATATTATATGATAGACATCTTGGTGCAGCGTAGCATGCATGTTATGTTCTATACCTGCATGCATGGTAACTCGTAGTATGTTTCGTATAACATGGTGTGGCATAGCATAGGTATATTGATTATCTCTCATGGTGTTAGCATAGCATGCATGTTATGGTTTATACCAAACATGCATGATACAAAGGTATATTGGGTGGGTATGGCATGGTGTAGCATGGCATGGTATGGTTAAACCTACATGCATGTTAGCATGGTAGTAGGTGTGCCTATGGCATGGGTGTAGTCTTTCTCATAGCATGGATTATGGTGTATTCTAACATGCATGATACAAATGTCCTAATGGTGTGGTATTGCATGGTGTAGCATACCATGTATGGTTGTACCTACCTACATAGTATATTGGGTAATGGCATGTGCATGTGCAACCATAGCATGGCATGTCTGGTTTATATATATTATATATGTAGTATGTATGCTTAGGCCTCTGATGGACCCCCAGTTCACGTGTCTCTTTGTACATCAGCTTTGTCTCTCTCCATCTGTGCTGCTCATACCGGCCAAACTTCTGCACCAACCATATGGCTCGTAGTTGGAGTGCGCATGACTACAGATATTAGCATTGCACGGTCATGATCCTTCTCAAAAGTTTTCAAATGTTGTGTAGCTTATTCTGCTATGAGGACCTACTTACTCCACTACTTCTGAAACTCCCAGCTCCCTCCTCTCACTTTCTCGCATTCTGCATATCAACTATTTCTTGACTATTTGCCCCATGTCCTGCCCGTGACATCTAATGTGTTCAGGGTTTAGTTGCTTAGTGGTTTGGGAATGCCAGCGGGTTGACCATAATTCAGATGGCCACGTGTCCAGGCTGTCTATACTATGTGTTCAATCCTACGCACGCCAGGGGACACGCCCAGCCGACTCTACAACCTCATTGGCAAAACACGTGTCCCGACCGCAAATCACACTGCGAAATCGTAATACGATGTGTATTAGCAACAAGAGGCTTGTGTCCTGGGGGGTCCGAATGAATTGCCATAAATGTGGGGAATGAAGCCACATCAAGCTTGTATGCGGCTGGAGACCGAACAGATTCAACTATACCCTCTAATTGTTACATTTCCTGTGCATCAACTGCTTGCAATTAAAGTCCATTCTACAAGACAGTCCAGGCACGTTTAATACTCCTTCAAATTTAACACCCTACAAAATGCAATTGTCGTAGTAAATGAAGATACACCCATGGATTCAATTCAACTAAATCCAAATATATTGAATTCAAATGAATACAATTCAAATCAATGAAATGCATTCAATTCAAGTCAAAACAACACAATTTTGATTCTATCAAATTAATCTAATCAATTTTAATTAATTAATTAATTAATTAACTAAGAATACAATTAAATTAATTGATAATTAATTAAATAGAATTTAATAATTATTAACTTAATCAATTAATTAATAACTTAAATTAATCAAACCAATTAAACATAATTTTGATCTAATTCTATATAATCTTATTATTCATTAATTAATACAATTATTTATTTAATTAAACAATTATACAATAAAAAAAAAAGTATACAATTAAAATTTAAATTAAATACAGATTATTTAAAGAATATTTTCATTCGGGACGCGCCTCCAGGCCCCTTTATTTGATACCCGAATGAAAAAATTTACAATTATACCCGAATGAAAAAATTATTTTTATTTGAATTGAGGATTAGCCTGTCAAAACTTGTGTGTGTGGTCCGTCCGTCACAAACTACTTTTTCAGGACATTCACTTGTAATCACAAAAAAAGCGAAACAGGTATGCAACATATAACCCAATTATAATTAATTGATAACGGACATATTCTCACCCGAGAACACATATGAGTTCATCGCAATTCAAGAAAAGGAGCTAAAGGTTTCGTGCTTTTTGGGCCAAAAGCACAATTATTGGGTAACATTTTATCAATTTCAAATTCGTACCATCCAATCATGATGGAATGGAATTGTCGCCAAAAAATCGAGGCGAAAACATGCAAGCATCACAATAGAACGAAACATTCCCCTGGGGCACTTGAAGCTATTATTAGCACGGATTTCACCCACAGCTCAGCCGCAGGGCCGTGCTGGCTGGGCCGGGTGGGATGAAGCCACGCCAACTATGTTTTTCTAGTTCTAATTCACGTAATGTCATGTTTCCCAGAGCTTGCAAGTTGAGCACGTTCGCGCTTCGTGCTGCGAGGGGGGTCCTGGGCCTAACGACCTAGAAACGTTCACGATCTGCAGTTCTGGACAGCGTGGTCAAACATGGGCGGCCACACCGATCGGGTGCGAATTGTTTGCTGCCGATTGGAGTGCGCAACTCTTGTGCTACTATTTCCTGTTTGCAAACGCTTCCGATCAAGCTACTTATTCCAACTCAATTGTTAAGAATATAGTTGCCGTCCTCTTTGCTCCTACACCCTTTCATTGAAATCGCTAGCTGAAGCTCTCGTCAGCGTAGCAGCCTCTTTGCTCGCTGCCCCCCCTCCCCCCTGTTACGCGCAAACACCTTACGAAGGGCCACCCAATACAACCCAAGAAATTGGCCAAGCTAACACGGGCTTACCCTGGTGTCTGATGCAAGTGGGGTATACAGTTTAGGCGTGGCCTATCAGCCTAGTGGTGTGGTGTGATTGGGGTTGGGGGTTGGGGCACTTTGCTATTGTGTTATGTGGTGTTGCAGTTCGTGCTTCAGTAGTTGTGGGTGGTTTGCTGCAGTTGGATAGCCAGGTTATGTGTGTGTTGAGGTGTGTTAGTGTGTTTGTGTGTGTTGCATGGGTAGTGCATGGATAGCCAGTGTGTGTGGGTGAGTGCCTGAGTGTTTGTTGTGTCGATGGATTGTCTTGTTAGTGCATGGATTGCCAGGTATGGTGTGAGTATGCAAGCAGGCCCACACACGTAGGACCGTGGCAGTGCATGCGTAGCCCCTTGTGTGTGCGTGTGTGAGTGTCTGGGTATGTGTGAATGTGTGCATGGGTTGTGCTTGTAGTGCATGGATGGCCTGGTGTGTGTGTGCGTGAGTGTCTGATGGTTGTGTGTCGATGCGGAGTGTCTTGTAGTGCATGGATGCGGGGGTGTGTGTATCTGTGTACGGAAACATATCTGACCATGTGGCAGTGCATGTGTAGCCCACTTGTGTGTGCATGGGTCTGTCTACTGTGCATTGATGGCCAGTGTGTGTATATAAGATGAATAGTGCTGTTGGCAGCTGCATTTGCAGCCAGTTGTTCGTTTGGTGTTTGCGCCACGCGTAAGTGTCTCATGGTACGTTTGTGTGTGCACGGGTGTCTTGTAATGCTTGGATAGCCAGTGTTTTATGTGTCAATGCGCGTGTATTTGAAGTGTGTTAGTGTTGCATGGGTTGTCTGAGTGTATGGAAAGCCATATGTGGGTCTAATGTGCGTGCACAGTAGCAGTGTGCAGTGCATGGATAACCAGATGTGTGTGCATGTGCATGCACAGTGCTGTGTGCAGTCCATGGATAGCACAGATGTGAACATGTGTATGTGCGCTGCACTGTGCTGCAGTGTGCAGTTTTGCTGGATAGCCATTTGTATTTGCAATGCATGCATGTGTGTGTATTTAGAGTGTGTTTGTGTTTGCATGGGGTTGTCTTGTATGCATGGATAGCCAGATGTTGTGTATATACTAGCACAAGGCTCTGAGACAGTGTATTGTGTAGCCAGTTGTTTTGTGTGTGCATGCGTGGTATTTGAGTGTGTTAGTGTTTGCATGTGGTTGTCTTGTAGTGCATTATAGCCATATGTGTGTGTATGTGCCTGCACAATTCTTATGTTCCGTGCCATGAAATATCAGATGTGTGTGTATGTGCATAAAGCACAGTACTGTGTGCAAATGCATGGATAGCTAGATGTGTGTGTATGTGCGGTGCACAGTGCTGAATGTCAGTGCATTGATAGCCAGATGTGGTGTGCGTTCTCATAGTACTGTGTGGCAGTGCATTGATTGGCAGATGTTTGTGTGTGTGCGTGCAATAGAGGTGCTATGTGGTAGTGCATGGATAGCCAGATGTGTGTGTATGTGTTTGCTCATTGCTATGTGGCAGTGTATGGATAACCAGATGTAAGTGTATGTGCGGCATAGTGTTGTGCGGCATGCATGGTAGCCATATGTTTGTGGGGGAAATATGTGCGGCACAGTGCTGTGCGACAGTGCATGGATAAGCCAGATGTAAGTGTGATGTGCGTGCATAGGTTGTGGAGATGCAGTGCATGGATAGCCATATGTTTGTGTATGTGCGTGCACAAGTTTTGTGTGCAATGCATGGATAGCCATTTGAATTGTGCATGCATGTGTTGTTTGAGTGGTTTGTGTTTGCATGGTTTGTAATTGCTTGTAGTGCATGGAAAGCCATATGTGTTATATACTTAGCACTATGGCTTGCGACGTGTATTGTGTAGCCAGTTGTTTGTGTGTGCATGCTTGAGTGTGTGCATGTGTTTGCATCGTGGTTGTAAGTTGTAGTGCATGGTTAAGCCAAGATGTTTGTGTCCGGCGTGATGCACATTGTGCTCCGGAAGTGCAGATAGCCAGTATGTGTGTGATGTATGTGCGTTTGCACAGTGCTGTGTGGCAGTGCATGGATAGCCAAATGTGTGTTGATGAGCGTGCACAGTGCTTTTGTGCAGGCTTTGATAGCCATATGTTGTGTGTATGTGCAGTGCTCAGTGCTGTGAGTGTAGTTCATGGATAGCCAGCTGGTGTGTGTGTATGTGCGTGCACAGTGCTGTGTGGAGGAAGGCATGGATAGCCATATATGTGTGTATCTGCATGCACCGTTGCTGTTGTGGCAGTGCATGGATAGCCAAGATGTGTGTGTATCTGCGTGCACACAAGTTGTCAAATGTAATGTACCTTATTCCGCTAGAGTATCTACTAACTCCACTACTTTTGAAAACTCCCAGCCTTCCCTCCTCTCACTTTCTCGCATTCTGCATATCAACTTTTTCTCGACTATTTTGCCCCATGTTCCTGCCCATGACTTCTAATGTGTTTTTCAGGGTTAAGTGCTTAGTGGTTTGAATGCCAGCGGTGAAACATTAATTCAGATGCCTCTTGTCTAGGCGTCAAGACTATGTGTTCAATCCTACGTACGCCAGGGACACGCCCAGCCGACTCTACAACCTCATTGGCAAAAACACGTTGCCAGACGCATATTACGCTGCGATCTCGTAATACTATATTGTACGAGATCAACAAGCGGCTCGTGTCTTGGGTTTTCGAATTAATTGCCAGAAATGTGGGAATGAAAGCCACATCAAGCTTGGTACGCGGCGTAATGCGGCACTGACCAAACAAATCCCCCAAAACAACCATACCTCTGATTGGTTACTTTCCGTGTGCATCAAATGCTTACCAATAAAGGCAATATACATGACAGTCCAGGCACGTTTAATATTGCTTCGAATTTAACAACGCGTAAAAAATGTCAATTGTCCTACTTATAGTAAACAAAGCTTCATCAATCGATTAAAATTGAATTAAATCAAAATGAATACAATTCAAATCAATTTAATGCATTCAATTCAAGTCAATACAATTTGAGTGTATCAAATGCATTAATTAAAATACAATTAAATTAATAATTAATTAAATATAATAAAATCAATTATGTTATTAATTAATTAATTAATAACTGCAGTTTAATTAATCAATCGATTTAAAGAATTCAATTAATTCATACCCGAATGAAAAAAAATTACAAAATTACCCGAATGAAAAAAATTACAAAAATACCCGAATGAAAAAAATTATTTTGATTGAGGATTAGCCTGTCAAAAACTGTGTGTGTGTGTGTGTGTGTCCTCCGTCACAGACTACTTTTTCAGGTTTCACTTCAAATCACAAAAAAAACGAAAACATTATATAAGATATCCAAAATATAAGACATTTTCATTCGGGGGCGACGCGCCTC
>JAJSRW010000320.1:15000-47918 GCA_022414725.1 Microglena sp. YARC
CATGATACAAAGGTATATTGGTGTGGTATGGCATGGTGTAGCATGGCATGGTATGGTTTAAACCTACATGCATGTTAGCATGGTAGTAGGGTGTGCTATGGCATGGTGTAGTATAGCATGGCATAGTATGGTGTATTCCAGCATGCATGATACAATGTCCTAATGGTGTGGTATTGCATGGTGTAGCATAGCATGGTATGGTTTGTACCTACCTGCATAGTATATTGGTATGGCATGGCATGGTGCACCATAGCATGGCATGTCATGGTTTATATATATTATATATGTAGTATGTATGCTTTTAGGCCTCTGATGACCCCCTAGGTTCCACGTGTCTCATTGTACATTAGTTTGTCTCTCTCCATCTGTGCTGCTGATCCCAGCAAACTCTGCACCCAAACATTTGGCTCGGAGTTGGAGTGCACATGACTACAGATATTAGCATTGCAGCGGTCATGATCCTTCTCAAAAGTTTTCAAATGTTGTGTAGCTTATTCTGCTATGAGGACCTACTTACTCCACTACTTCTGAAACTCCCAGCCTCCCTCCTCTCACTTTCTCGCATTCTGCATATTAACTATTTTTCGACTATTTGCCCCATGTCCTGCCCGTGACTTCTAATGTGTTTAGGGTTTAGTTGCTTAGTGGTTTGAATGCCAGCCGTTGACCATAATTCAGATGCCACGTGTCCAGGCTGTCTAGACTATGTGTTCAATCCTACGCACGCCAGGGACACGCCCAGCCGACTCTACAACCTCATTGGCAAAACACGTGTCCGACCGCAAATCACACTGCGAAATCGTAATACGATGTTGTATTAGGCAACAAGCGGCTTGTGTCCTGGGGGTCCCGAATGAATTGCCATAAATGTGGGGAATGAAGCCACATCTAGCTTGTATGCGGCTGACCGAACAGATTCAACTATACCTCTAATTGGTTACATTTCCTGTGCATCAACTGCTTGCAAATAAAGTCCATCTACAAGACAGTCCAGGCACGTTTAATACTCCTTCACATTTAACTACCCTACAAAATGTGAATTGTCGTAGTAAATGAAGCTACATCCATTGATTCAATTCAACTAAATCCAAATTTATTGAATTCAAATGAATGCAATTCAAATCAATGAAATGCATTCAATTCATGTCAATGCAACACAATTTTGATTCTATCAAATTAATTAAATCAATTTTAATTAATTTATTAATTTATTAATTAATTAATTAATTAACTAATGAATAAATTACATTTAATTGATAATTAATTAAATATAATTTAATTGATCAGTTAATTAATCAATTAATTGATAACTTATAATTGATCAAACAATTTAACATAATTTGATTAATTCATTTTAATCTTATTATTCATTAATTAATACAATTTATTTATTTAATTAAACAATTATACAATAATAAAAATATACAATTAAAATTTAAATTAAATACAGATTATTTAAAACATTTTCATTCGGACGCGCCTCCAGGCGCCCTTTATTTGATTGAGGGATTAGCCTGTCAAAACTGTGTGTGTGTCCGTCCGTCCGTCCGTCACAAACTACTTTTTCAGGATTCACTTGTAATCACAAAAAAACGAAACATTGTACAACATATAACAATTATAAGACTTATTGATAACGGACATATTCTCACGAGAACACATATGAGCATCGCAATTCAAGAAAAGGAGCTAAGGTTTGTGCTTTTTGGGCCAAAAGCGACAATTATTGGGTAACATTTGTTATCATTTCAAATTCGTACCATCCAATCATGTGGAATGGAATTGTCGCCAAAAAATCGAGGCGAAATATGCAAGCATCACAATAGACGAAACATTCCCCTGGGGCACTTGAGCTATTATTAGCACGGATTTCACCCACAGCTCAGCCGCAGGGCCGTGCGTGGGCTGGGCCGGGTGGGATGAAGCCACGCCAACTATGGTTCTTCTAGTTCTAATTCACGTAATGTTCATGTTTCGTCCAGAGCTTGCAAGTGAGCACGTTCGCGCTTCGTGCTGCGACCTAACGACCTAGAAACGTTCGACGATCTGCAGTTCTGGGACAGCGTGGCAACATGGCGGCCACACCGATCGGGGTGCGAATTGTTTGCTGCCGATTGGAGTGCGCAACTCTTGTGCTACTATTTCCTGTTGGCAACGCTTCCGATCAAGCTACTTATTCCAACTCAATTGTTTAAGAATATAGTTTGCCGTCCTCTTTGCTCCTACCACCCTTTCATTGAAATCGCTAGCTGAAGCTCGTCAGCGTAGGCAGCCTCTTTGCTCGCTGCCCCCCCTCCCCCTGTTACGCGCAAACACCTTACGAGGCACCAGAATTTGGCCAAGCTAACACGGGCTACCATGGTTGGTCTGATGCAAGTGGGGTATACAGTTTAGGCGTGGCCTATCAGCCTAGTGGTGGTGGTGTGATTGGGGTTGGGGGTTGGGGGCACTTGGTATTGGTGTTATGTGGTGTTGCAGTTCGTGCTTCAGTAGTTGTGGGTGGGTTGTGCTGCAGTTGGATAGCCAGTTATGTGTGTGTTGAAGGTGTGTTAGTGTGTTTGTGTGTGTGCATGGGGTAGTGCATGGATAGCCAGTGTGTGTGGGTGAGTGCCTGAGTGTGTTGTTTGTGTCGATGGGATTGTCTTGTAGTGCATGGATTGCCAGGTGTGTGTGTGTATGTAAGCAGGGCCGTGTGGCAGTGCATGCGTAGCCCCTTGTGTGTGCGTGTGTGAGTGTCTGGGTATGTGTGAATGTGTGCATGGGGTTGTCTTGTAGTGCATGGATGGCCTGGTGTGTGTGTGCATGAGTGTCTGATTGGGTTGTGTGTGTCGATGGGATTGTCTTGTAGTGCATGGATGGCCGGGTGTGTGTATCTGTGTACGGAAACATATCTGTGTGGCAGTGCATGTGTAGCCACTTGTGTGTGCATGTGCCTGGGTCTGTCTTACTGTGCATTGATGGCCAGGTGTGTGTATATAAGATGAATAGTGCTGTGTGGCAGTGCATTTGCAGCCTGTTGTTCGTTTGTGTGTTTGCACGCGTAAGTGTCAGGGTACGTTTGTGTGTGCACGGGTTGTCTTGTAGTGCTTGGATAGCCAGTTGTTTTGTGTGTGCATGCGCGTGTATTTGAGTGTGTTAGTGTTTGCATGGGGTTGTCTTGTAGTGCATGGAAAGCCATATGTGTGTCTATGTGCGTGCACAGTGCAGTGTGGCAGTGCATGGATAACCAGATGTGTGTGCATGTGCATGCACAGTGCTGTGTGGCAGTCCATGGATAGCCAGATGTGTGTGTATGTGCGTGCACTGTGCTGTGTGGCAGTGCATGGATAGCCATTTGTATTGTGCATGCATGTGTGTGTATTTGAGTGTGTTTGTGTTTGCATGGGGTTGTCTTGTAGTGCATGGATAGCCAGATGTGTGTGTATATACTAGCACAAACTGTCCGTCCGTCACAAACTACTTTTTCAGGATTCACTTGTAATCACAAAAAAACGAAACATTATGCAACATATAACAATTATAAGACTTATTGATAACGGACATATTCTCACGAGAACACATATGAGCATCGCAATTCAAGAAAAGGAGCTAAGGTTTGTGCTTTTTGGGCCAAAAGCGACAATTATTGGGTAACATTTGTTATCATTTCAAATTCGTACCATCCAATCATGTGCGCATACATAGGTTTGGGAATGGAATTGTCGCCAAAAAATCGAGGCGAAACATGCAAGCATCACAATAGACGAAACATTCCCCTGGGCACTTGAGCTATTATTAGCACGGATTTCACCCACAGCTCAGCCGCAGGGCCGTGCGTGGGCTGGGCCGGGTGGGATGAAGCCACGCCAACTATGGTTCTTCTAGTTCTAATTCACGTAATGTTCATGTTTCGTCCAGAGCTTGCAAGTGAGCACGTTCGCGCTTCGTGCTGCGACCTAACGACCTAGAAACGTTCGACGATCTGCAGTTCTGGGACAGCGTGGCAACATGGCGGCCACACCGATCGGGGTGCGAATTGTTTGCTGCCGATTGGAGTGCGCAACTCTTGTGCTACTATTTCCTGCTGGCAACGCTTCCGATCAAGCTACTTATTCCAACTCAATTGTTTAAGAATATAGTTTGCCGTCCTCTTTGCTCCTACCACCCTTTCATTGAAATCGCTAGCTGAAGCTCGTCAGCGTAGGCAGCCTCTTTGCTCGCTAGTAAGTATGGCACTAGCGGCACGACGGTATCTTTCCCGAGTATATAGAAAATTCCGAAAAATGCAAAAGAAGGGTAGGTAAATTCCGCGACTGTCTAGCGATGGCCCGGGCTATTTGTTTTTGTGGGCGTTCTGTCGTCTTTCTCTCAAATGATCATGCAGTACCAACAATTCGCCTAAGATTCGGGGGACAGTGGGCAATGTGGGACAGGGAAAATATGGAGCGACTCAGCGTTACAAAGCTAGTGCGCATGAAACAGCGTTACAAAAGCTAGTTAACTTCTAGGCATTCCTCTCTGCCGCGCTCTGGAACATAGCATTCTCATATAATCTTCCGCCAAGCGTGAGGTCGCACATGGGGGTCGACACACCAAAGCTGACCTCCTCCTCCTCTTCTGGTTGGGATGCGAACAAATCTTGTGGCTTGGGCTTTTTAGCTGACGCATTCTTCGCGTCGTTCCTCCTCTGCGAACATGGCAAGCAATTACGATGAGCAAAGCAATGTTAGGCAAACTGTAACAAGTTAGAAAGAGGTATCGATATGCTAGTTACCTTGTTCGCAGCTTTAATCGCTGCTATATCTGACTCGCTGAGATCCTTCGCATTCGCAGCCTCCTCTGCGAGCTCCTGCTCGATTAGCTCCCGGTGTCTCAGCACCTGTGCATTGCTCGCAGCCTCCAAATCACGTCTGTACATGATGTCGATGAGTTGTTTGTTCATCTCGCGCTGTTGCGCAGTGACAATGAATGGGTGTTCCGAGACTAGCGTGATATAGTTGGTTGTCATGTCACTGCAGCAATACTTAGCAGCAGTGACGATGCATGATGGCCTTCCGCATGTGGCATCCTTTCTTCCTACTTCAATTTGTTTCTGGCAAAGTCTCTCTGTAGAGGGATCGTATGCGATGCATTTTTGGGTCCTTGGTGCCATTTGAGAATGTCGCAGTTGCTAGAAAGAAATGAATGGACTCCGGACTCTGTGTAGGACCTTATCCACATTCGATTGAAAAAGAATGACACAGAATGATATTTCACGACAAAATACGACAAAATACGATTCATTACACTTTGTTACACCTTTCTACTCTCCGCGCAGGATGAGGAAGTTGGTTAGCCGAACGCCGCTATAACATGACTTTGCCTATTCCCTGTGCTACTCTCCCTATCCCGCTAGCTTTAGACAGGATTTTCTCTGCGTCCGGTGAGAAGCCATGTAACGCCCTTCCTACTGATCGTATCCCATCCGCCACGGCACTTTGCCCGAGAATGTCCGCTATCCCCGCTGCGGCGTTAGAGACCGGTATAGAGAGCTGTCCCACCTTCCGAGCTACACCTCCACCGAAATCAGCTACCTTCCTAACCACATTCCCGAAAGTGCCTACAGCCTTACCAACGCCAGATTTGAGAGTATTAAAGAATCCCATTAATATACTCTTTGATATTATTTGATGGAAAGTAAAAGCAATTTCTGGTCTATGGATTTCAAAATTGATAAAATAGAATTCATAGGATCAGTATCAGATTCATAATCTATTCTGAGAGTGATGCTCCAGTCGTAGGGAAAAGGCCCTATAGAGTCTTTATGTTCATCTTTAATGCTCAAACTCAATTCTGACACATGTGAGGCGCTTGTATAGAAAGAAAAAGTCGTCTGCTGTATTCTGATAAATGATATTGGCAAAACTTTCAACATTAACTGGTAGGCGGATCAATACATCACTCTCTTGCATATTGTTTTGACGAAAATTGTTGACAGCACTGTTAGTTACCTTGGGTAAATTGTGATGGATTGTCAGGAAACTTTCAAGATTTAAACGCAATGGAAAGGAGCTAACAATGGGAGCACCACCAGGTGTTTCGTGAGGCAGAAACCCAAACAAATAACTACTTTTATCTTTGAATTCGAATGAATACCCTGGCCCAGGAGGGTTGAATATACAAAGCCCGTTTGTTTCATTATGGGTTAGTGTCCATCCCGTAAGCAACACACCCAATTCTGTCAGCCAAGAATCAAGGGTATAGTTCCCAATTGGAATTTTGATTGATGTCTTGGTACCATTGTTGTTAACAATAAAGTCATTGTTACTTGCTCTAATCGAATAAAAACACCTGTTGATGATGACATCTGCAACTGTGACTTTCGTCCTCCCTCCATAGGGATTTTGCAGGACTCCTGCAGGCAATGATGTTGTGAAATTGTCAGGCGTTCCACTTGTTCGAAACGTGCTTGATATGTACAACAACTGTGTTTTCAAGACAGGTGGAGACATTTTATAATATGGGATATATTATACTGTAACATTTTGTATTGTAACCAAGCCATCTAAAACCTCAGTACCAGAAACAGGTTTAATTTTATTCAGCAAGTCTTTCCTGATAGCTTTCTTGTCCCTATACAACAATGGTTTATTGATATGTACAGAAATAGCTACATCTACCAAGTATTCAGGTAGACCAGGAGACATGTCTAAAATTGCAGCTCTGAAGTTTTTGTATTCATTCGTTTGCTTGTATTCTTGTGTCAAAGAGGCCATTCTTTAACAATCAGTTAGAAATAAAATGTCTTATTGCAGGTTCAGAACAATATCAAAGTTTTTCTTGAACCTATTTAGTTTGTCTCCTGTGAAATCTATAACAAGAGAGTCATGCTCATCCTGTGTTGCATGTATATACAGCCTCTCAAACTTCTTCAAGGTGAGAGTAGAGCTGACTTCATCATGAAGATCTACCAATATTTGGGTTGATGCAAACTTGAATAAAACGAACAATGAAGTATTAGTTCTGATGCTCTTGGGTATAGCTTTCAAATTCTGTGAGCAAATCATGATGTTTATACCCAAATGCCTGTTCTTCAAAACCAAGTTTGTCAATGCTGATTTACCCACACTTTTGAATGCACTACTACCCACCAGATCATCCAATACAAAATAATTTATTGCACCGTTTGGGTATCTACAAGTAGGCTTTTGGTATGCAGTTCTCTCAAGAAAATCTATCTCATCAAATGTCAATGCATCTATTTTTCCATTGAAAAACTTTGACCAAACTTGCAAATCTTTCTTGTATTCTGCAGTGTTTTGTTTTTCTTGTTTGATGTCTTCTATAACTTCTAAAAGCTTGGAGTCACTGTAATCATTTACAATATCAGAAGGATCAATCTTCAGACAATTGAATACTGGATTTGCATCATGCGTGGGGCTAAAAACAATAACTCTCATAGCTTGGTTTTTATCAAAACCCGCAAGCTCATATTGTTTCAATAATTGGCAAACAGAATATGTTTTACCAGTCCCTCGGCTCCCAATGAAAAGGGCTACAAAATAGTTGCGTGGCAGGGACGTGTTTAAACATTGTGGGTAAGTGTTTGGCTTATAAACGAGTTTTTAATGAATAAAATTACTGACTGCGTTTTCTGTGATATTCATCTATTTTTACAGGACATAATATTTACTAAAAAGGGCATTGTGACCCAGGGAAGAGTGATTGATAAGCCAGTCGTTTCCCGTCATTCATTATTTTCTGTCTAAACAGTTCAACAGTTTCCTCCTGGCTTATTTTTGGAACTTTTGTAACGTTCAAGCGTTTTTTAATTTGTCTTGACATCTGTTTCACTTCAACTTCTTCTGATTCTGGCTGGGAATCATCTGTTATCACCTGTTCGTCTTCGTCAGAGTCATCATCACTAACAACAATAGTTGTCTTCAGTTTCTTATTGACTGCCTTCTTACGAAGTTTCATCTCAGTAGCCTTTTCTTGTTGCTTTACTTGTTTCTCCTGTTTCTGGAGCTGTTTCTCTTGTCTACTGATTTCTCCTAATTCTTTTCTCTTGGCCCAAGCTTTTTCCCGTGCTCTTGCTAGTACCTCTTTCTGCTTCTGAGACATGGCCCTCTTTGCTTTGGGTTGAATCACTTCCACATCCTCCAAATTGTTACTGAGTTGTTCAATATCCTCCATATATAATTTCAAGTTAGAAAATAATAGGAACAATTACTGGAATTTACAAAATGATCACTGGAATTTTGGAACCACAGGAGATGTCCTCAGGATGTGTATGGCTTTGGGCTTGTTGGGTAAAGGACGACCCCACAGCAACTCAGTCTCATTACATTACATTACATTACATTACATGTTAAAGTCTACTTGACACCGCGAGGGTGTATGAGACTCTGTGCTTTAAACAAAAAGAAAAAGCACCCACAAAGCAAAAAACCCCATTACATCAGGGGTGTGTCGAGGACAAACAAACCAAACTCCCAACCACCGTTTTGGTGGCGTAGGTATTAAACCCCTTAGAGCCGGACCCAGATCTCAACCACTTACAGTGGCGGAGGTAAGAAGCTAACAAATGAGAAGTCACAAGAAGAAGAAAAAAAGGGATGATAAATTACGGTGCCACTAAGCAGTCCAGGGCTTCCTGTCTTGCTCTTCTACAAATAGAAAGATAGTCGGCTAGGTTGCTCCAAAAAGACTTAGTGCCATTTCCATTCATAAAGGTTCTGAATGTGGAATCGCAGAATTCCACATTCCATACGGTTAAGTTGGTATCCTCATGGACATGCCTATAAATATCTGTAAACAGCTTCTGGTAGCGGAGGCGAATATCATTATAAAAAGGGCACTCAAACATATGCATTTCATCCTCAGGTTTTGGAACCCACACATTTGACAGTGTCTCATTGAGCGAGGGATGTGTGCTCTATCCACCACCCTCATTCTTTCTGTGTTCAGCCAATGGGAACCCATTCTAAACTGTGCTATAGAACGAATCTGATCCTGCTTATGTAAGGCGGATGTAAAGGGAATCAAGCCATTCTCATCATTGCTGTTGGCTGCGAACCATTTTTGGTATCGGAGGCGTTTAAAGCCAACCCTTCTCTCATCAGGGATGTCTCTAACTGCATTGGTGTCACTTGGGTACTTAAACCTCCATGACTCAAAAACTTCAGACATAATACCTTCGACATCGACAGCCTCCAAAATGTTGATGTTTTTACTGGATCCTAGCTTGTGGAGAGCACAACGCAAGTCATGAACCCAGCCAGTGTTGGAGTCAAAAGATTCCTCAAGAGCCATTCTAATGAGATCCTCAGGTTCTTTATCTATGGTCTTGTTCCAGAAGCGCAAAGCTTGTTTAAGCCAAGCAAAACACAACGGGGTTCTACCCAGCTCTTCCATGATAATATTAGATGTAGTAGATTGGCAAACACCCAACATTTGTTTAAGTATACCTCTATGCCATTTCTCACAAGCATGGTCATTTGAGATAAGTGTGTTGTTCAGAATAGAAGGAGCCCACACCTCACAGCCAAAATTCAGGATAGGTTGTACAAGAGAATCATGTAATGGTTGTCGGATCATTCTCCTACCTACATAGTTTCATGTAACGGTTGTCGGATCCGTCATTCTCCTACCTACATAGTTTCATGTAACGGTTGTCGGATCATTCTCCTACCTACATAGTTTGTAGCTGGTTGGGCATATTGAATGGCTCTATTAGGCCATGTTTCTAGACAGAGAGGTAGCAAATATTTATCCATTTTATATATTACCTTGTGAAAAAGTATTTCGAGCCGTTTTCACCAGTATCTATCTCCAAAAGAGAGTTGTACTTGACGAATAAAAGTGAATAGTTCCTCGTGTTGATATTACCAGTGCTGTGAAATGTGATGTTATAGGGTATGTCTTCATCCATTACATCTATTGGTAGACCCAGGGCCCACTGACGAGTTGCTATAGTACTTGCACTTCGTATTAATAGGGTACCATCCTTTGTCAATGTAGTCATGTGTTCCATTGATCTGTTGTCATTGTCAAAAATCATGTCCAAGTATTCATTTGCCCTGAAATAGTTTATTGGGTGGTCTGCAACAGGTATATTGTTGACACTAATACCAACATAAACTGGAGCATCATTTCTCAGACATCCCTGATGAGAGAAGGGTTGGCTTTAAACGCCTCCGATACCAAAAATGGTTCGCAGCCAACAGCAATGATGAGAATGGCTTGATTCCCTTTACATCCGCCTTACATAAGCAGGATCAGATTCGTTCTATAGCACAGTTTAGAATGGGTTCCCATTGGCTGAACACAGAAAGAATGAGGGTGGTGGATAGAGCACACATCCCTCGCTCAATGAGACACTGTCAAATGTGTGGGTTCCAAAAACCTGAGGATGAAATGCATATGTTTGAGTGCCCTTTATATAATGATATTCGCCTCCGCTACCAGAAGCTGTTTACAGATATTTATAGGCATGTCCATGAGGATATCAACTTAACCGTATGGAATGTGGAATTCTGCGATTCCACATTCAGAACCTTTATGAATGGAAATGGCACTAAGTCTTTTTGGAGCAACCTAGCCGACTATCTTTCTACTTGTAGAAGAGCAAGACAGGAAGCCCTGGACTGCTTAGTGGCACCGTAATTTATCATCCCTTTTTTTCTTCTTCTTGTGACTTCTCATTTGTTAGCTTCTTACCTCCGCCACTGTAAGTGGTTGAGATCTGGGTCCGGCTCTAAGGGGTTTAATACCTACGCCACCAAAACGGTGGTTGGGAGTTTGGTTTGTTTGTCCTCGACACACCCCTGATGTAATGGGGTTTTTTGCTTTGTGGGTGCTTTTTCTTTTTGTTTAAAGCACAGAGTCTCATACACCCTCGCGGTGTCAAGTAGACTTTAACATGTAATGTAATGTAATGTAATGTAATGTAATTTGTTATAATACTTGGAATGCCTTGTGAAAAATAGTAGCTTGTCCCGTTATAGTCTTGGGTTGAAGTCTTGGAGTGAAAATCTTCTGTCATGAACGTTGCAATAACATACTCAATATCCCTGGAAGCAATGTATATATTAGTTTGTTGGTTTTCGTTTTCATTGAGTTGAAACATGGATGAGAAGTTGTCAAATTCAACACGTTCTGTGACATTGTCTTGAATTTCACTTCGAACAATAAGGTGTAGATCGGAAATCTCATAGCTTGTTGAATCATTGTCTCTCAACAATACTGCATCATCTGCCCAAACAATACAGATTCGAACCCTGCCTTTGATTACACAGTCCTTGGTACCTAAGATACCATGGAAACGGTCAATAACATATGGCTCATCATCTGACATGGAAATTAAATCCACAGCCTGAGCATTACCCAACATATTGGAGGAAGTCGCAGGGGTGTTATGAACAGCCATTAGTCTTGTGAGGTGATGATAATTGTTGATGGACTGGACCTCAACGTCATCAAACGAAACTGATAATGAACTGATTAAGCAATCTATTCCCCTGGGTGCAACACCATCCGAATTAAAAGTGAACAAAAGCTTGACACTGGATAAATCCCAAATGCCATCAGTCATTTCAAACACGGTCTGTGTTTGGGGGAAACCTGTTTTTGTTCCTATTGGCTCAATTCTATGGATTTTAGTAATGTTTTGAGGAAGTGCACTCATTTATATTATTGTTACATTTATCATTATTTGTATTTATAGAACTAATTCGAGCCTCCTCCCCGCTCCCACACGGATCATGCTACTACACTCAATAAACACCATTGCAGTCAAGTTGGCTGAGCCTGCTGCTCCACTAACGGCTTGAGACTCGAATGCTCCAATCGAACTGTTCCCTCTTGTGTCAATGCCCGACATGAACTCATCATCATTGTGGCAGAACTTGCATGAGAGAACAAAGAATTTATCACGCCAGCTTGCAAATGAATCACAAAGGGGACTTGACCCTCCTAGGGTGTCCTGCAATTGGTTGTAAGAACTTTGTGTTAACGAAAAACACTGTCCAACATTGGCCCTAAAATCTGGATAATAAGTCCCATTGATAGTGAACTGAGCACTTTCCATCCCAGTCGCTTTCCTGACGAACGTGTTACAGTTTTTTGGTCACTGCATCCAATGCTCCAGTAGGTGATTGGTCTAAAAATATTCCCCAAGCTCGATTAACCGACTGGGACGACACACTAAATTTGGTGGACTGGCTATAACTTGATGCAGCTGATGAAAATGAAAAATAGTTCTTGAACATGATTTCATACACACCTCCATTTTGCAGAAAGGCATTGTGTGCGGCATCAAAGAGCCCATCATCTATTGAGATAGTATCAACACTGAATGAAATGTCTGATAGAATAAATTGTCCTCCCCCAATTAGACAATTGGATCCATCTAGCTGTATCCTAAGGCGAACCTGCCCTAGGAGTTTGGTATCCAATATGCTGGGCTGAAAGCTATTGAGAGTCAGCCAATTACAAATGCAATAATCTTTTGGAATACCGATGGGAATAGCTGAACCATCACCTCCCGATTGGACAATCTTACGTCTGTTGTGGCAATCTGCACCAAAGGATGTATCAGCAATAATATTAAAAAGCTGATTATAATTGGAGAACCCTCCTATCACTTGCCCATTCACTTCCAAGTCGCACCTTTGTATGATTGATTCAATGTTCCTTGGCATGCCCCCAGTATCTGTGATTGCTTTGAAACTCATTATCAGGCTATCAGTATCTATCAAAGTGTTGGAAGGCATGTCGACTGTAATCACACCATTGTTGGTAGCAGAAGTACTATTAAGGGTGGACAGCCGTTTAGTTGCTCGACTATAGTTAGAGATCCGTTTTGTAATGTACTGGAGGTTTTTTGGGTACGCAGACATGTAGCTTATACCGGTATACTTTCTATATTTTGATAATAATCAAAGTTTATTTTTCAGATAATGATAGATATCTATATAATGATTTTTGGTTCTCCGTTTGCCAAGTAGGCTTTGTAATCCCGGCTCATTAGAACGTTCTTGGTATTCGGTTGCAATTGCAAGCACCTCCCTCTTAGATTGGCCACTTGAATCTGGTGATGCGTGCCTGAAGTCAAATCTATCTAGTGACCGCCTCAAATCATACCGTTTTTTAGGTGCTGCATAATTGGCATTAGACGGAGATGGTCGAGAGGAAGGTGGTCTAGGTAAGTGGTCTATATACGTCCTAGTTCCTTGAAACACATTTTGTGGTGCAGTGTTTTGTTGAGTCATGGCAGCCCTCGCAGATCTAGCAAGCTGTTCTACAGCAGATACCCCATTTACAGCCTGAGCTATCATATTTTGATGGGGTTGTTTTGGGATCTCTATTACATATGCATAAGGGTTGAATCCCATCATTCGAGGGAGTGTCCTATCAGCAGGTAATTTAACATTAATTGTTGTTGCTCTTTGGTTTGTAATATTCCCTCTTTGTTTGATTGTATTTTGTTTTTGTTTTTGTTTTTGTTTTCCCCACATTTTTTCTGGACCTCATGGTTTAAATTATGTTATAATTAATGTACAACACCTCTCAGTATATATTTGCTCAGCCCAGAGACACCAAAAAGATCACAAACAGTTTTTCAGGAGACTATAACGCACTTATAAACAAGCCCCCCTTATTTTCAGGGTCTTACAATGATCTTACAGACCAATTGAATTTACAAAACGCTTTTGTTGCTATTGGTCCCGGAGTGAAGGTGAGTCGTCTTGAACTACCAACGCAGACTGGAGCCAATGGGCCTGGTTTGATTCACTTTGCAGACACAGGGTCGGAGATTAATGGGAGCATATCTTTCTTGAGCGATGGGGGTAGTGAATCATTCAATTTCCTCTTCGAATTCATGACCAAAGCTAGGATTGACCAGACGGGATCATACATTAACCTTTCTGACAAGTCATATAAAAATCATATTGAATACCTCAACCCTGAGGAGTCATTGAAGGCGATCAAATCTTTGCAGCCGGCAAAATACACGTTCAAGGGAGATGCTAAAAATGCAGTGGAAATTGGGCTGTATGCCCAAGAAGTGATAGGCGTTTGTCCAGAAGCTGTGAGATTCCTAGACTCAGAAAAAGAGAGATTGGGTCTCAATTACAACTCCCTTGTACCACATCTAATTGGTGCAATAAGGGCTTTATCAGTCGAGGTTGATTACCTAAAGAAACAATTGAAGAATGAACGGTACAAGAATGACCCAGAATACCGTGCACAACGAAATGAACGTTCGCGGATCTATAATGCAAAATCGAAGGAACGGAAGGCTATGTTGAAGGCAGATTCTGTGTAAGTGAATTAAAAATAAAATTGAATCGTACTTAAGAATCTTGAGCATATTATATACTACAAGTAAATAATAAGATGAGCGAATCTTGCATCAAAGTTCACACTTATTCTAGTGAAATCCACAAGACGAAAATGAAAGAAGACCCTGAATATCGTGCTTATGTAAATAATCTCGCCAGACTTGCAACTGTAAAACGGTATCAAACAGATGAGGCATATCGTGAGAGGCAACAAGCATATACCAGGAACAGGTACCAAAATGATCCTGAATTTCGCGAAAAACGAAATGAACGCGCAAGACTATATCATGCAAAAAAAAGAGAAGAAAAAAAGGCGTTATTATTGGCAGAAACTGTCGGAGTATAGTGTTTCATTTAAAAAATTGAAATGCACATTTTTTTTTTTGAGTATTTTAAGTAAGACGCTTAAGAGATTGTTCACATATTAAATATATTACAGAATTATAATGGCATCAAATACAACTTTGGCAAAATGGTACAAAAAGCATTTGGTAGCATCAGGAGAAGCTCCACGCAGGATTACTAAAAAGTATGTGATCGAACAGGGTCACGAATCAGTAGAAGAGTTCTATAATGCTGTGGAATGGTACAAGAACTACATGAAAGAAGAGGCAAAAAGGGTTAAGAGGCAAAAGAAGGTACAATATGATAGGGAACGCTACCAAAAAAACGCTCCCAAAAGGTTAGTCGAATTCGAGCTTTTCAATCAGGCCAGCAACACTTTGTATGTGTATAGATGTATTTCTATCACAAACGCTTTTCGTCCTTTAAATAATTTCGGCCCAGACACATTGTTGGTTTTGGCCGAAATTAACCAAGACAAATATACCAAAAAAACTGAAGAGGGAGAGTATGTGTCTAATACTTTAGCTGGGAAAAACATTTTTTTCACAGGATATGCAGAACTACTGAACAGACTTGACATTGACGACCCAAGTATGGGAGCTTTGTTAACAAGACTCATATCACAATCCCTGGCAATAAAAATTACCTCCAACGAACTTGTGAATAATACAGTTGATAGGCCGTTCTTGTACAGGACTATCAGGGATAACATACATACTGTTTATACAGAATGTAAGTTCATACGTTTTGAGTGGGACAATAAAGGAGATAGCTTACAAACAAGTATAAAAAGGACCAGGAATCGGAATTTACCCAACGGAGCATGTGCAATTGAAGCAATTCTGAATGGTTTTCAGCCAGCATTCGACTCCTACAACAAGAAATTGAAGTATCATAAACATACACTCACATTTGAATCAATTTATTGGGATATATTCGAAAAAGAATATCACGGAGTGTCTGACATTGACATGGCAGTCGAGGATTATTTGAAGTGGTTCAAGAAGAATGGTTTTGGAGCAGAAATATACGACAACGAAAACAGGGTAGTATGTAAATATGAGCCACCACTTGAGGAGCAAACAAAAACATACAGTATCCAGAAACTACGTGTCATATATTGGCACGAACATGTGCAGAACATAGACGAAGTGATATCTTTTGCCAAGACAACTAAGAAGGACATGTACTCTCGTCCGTCATCCAACTTTGTAGTGCCAAAAGTCAAAAAGGTTACAACAGACATGTATCACTTGGCAAACAAATACGAAGACATATTCCCAATTATTAAAGCTGGAATGGAAGCATCAAAAAAGGACATCAGAATCATCTACAACGGAGATATGAAAGAAGTTCTGTTAAACTTAGTTCAAAAAGAAGGATGTGACCCAAGCCGATCATGCAAACTGGACATATTATTTCACGGTTAGAATTGAACCACATCGTGACAAAGGACGACAAACCTATAGCCATCTCAGTTGAGAATGCATCTCAAGTGCAAGGTTTTTCAAAATGTCCAATTCTAGACGTAGACACGTTTGTAGACTACAAGAACCTGGACTCAGAAGTGAAGGGATCGTTTCTAAGTAATAAATTTAAATCCGAGATGAGCATTGAAGGCAGTGAGGTTTTCAAAACATGTTTAGATCGAGTACCAATGGGCAGGCTTGTTGACAAAGATCTGTCTACCATAGATCTTGACGAGATTACAGCGTTTGATATCAATAAGCATTACTTTACTTGCATATGGATGTTGGTTGATGGACCAGGGTTCCCAGTTACAAATTCATGGGATATATTCTACACATACATAGATGATAAACCACTAAATGAAGCAAAATTCGCGACTAAGAAACGAAAGGTTGTGGAATATGATGACCCGTTTCAAAACAACTTCACGCAAACAACACTTGATTCTCAGGGCGGAATAGTTAAAAGGAAACCGTTCAACAAAGGATACCTGTATCTCGTCAGAATAGATGAGGAACACCCCATTTACAACCAGGATAAAATGCTCATTTATGGGTACGAAGTTGTGCAATTGAAATTAAAAAACACAATATTAGCATATCTGCGAGTTGAGTGGAAGAAGTGTAGGTATCTAGAAACTATATTAAAACAGTGTTTGGGGGAGGGGAAGTACGGACACATCCCAAAAGATTTGTTAAAGGGAATCCCTAACGAACTGTCCCTTAAGGCCTTTTTGGAAAAACACACAACACCAGCATTCAAAAATCTTCAAGAACAGATCTGATGCTGTAGAATATGCAAACAAACACAAAGGAAATGTTATACCTATGGCAGACGACGTGTTTCTTGTAACCATCACACAGAAAACAGAGCTCATAAACGGATTTCTACCAATGAGGTATGCCCTCACGAATCTAGCAAGATTCCAGATCAATGACGCATATGAAAAGCTGAGCGTCGACAATCAAGTGCTTGCTGTAAAAACCGACTGCCTATATGCCATAATAAAAGACGGAATGTGTATCAAACAGCGAATTGGCATATATTTCGGTCAATACAAGATATTGAAAGGATCTCTGCCTCCCAATAACGAGATTGTACAATACAAAACAAAACAAATCATAACATACCCAGAGCAAGATATTCGTATTGTTGACAAGGTTTTACCAAAAACGATCATTGATGGGTTTGCCGGTTGTGGAAAGAGCTATGCTGCTCAAGACTATGTCTATAAACCTTTGGGGGAAAATAAGAAACAACGTTTTGAGGATAAGGAAATATTGGTGGTATGCCCATATAACGCCCAGGTTAACAATGTGCTAAAGAAAAGCAGGGAAGACGGACATGATATCCAAGCATGCACATTTCACAATCTTATTGCCTCAATTTCGAAGGAGAGTATGGGAAGAACAACGCATTTTCACTAAATGACATTAAAGCCATCATATTCGAGGAAGTAATGTTGATGACCAGGAGACATATGAATGAAATGAACAAGTTCATGCACAAACACCCACATATATGTTTCATAGCCAATGGGGATTCACACCAACTGGAATCGATTGATGATGATGCTACAATTGAGATGAAATGTGACTATGTGCAAAAAATATTCGATAATAAATATACATTAACATTCAACCATAGACTGAAAACACAACAAGACAGAGATGATATGCTCCTCATCCAAGACGACCTATTTGACGAAACCAAAGATTTACAAAAAACCATCAGAAAATGGTTCAAGGATAGAATACTTTCCTCGTTAGAAAGATGTTAGTAAGCTAAAAATCAATAGAGCAATCAGCTATCTTGTGTACAGCTCAAAGGTTTTGAACACTTTTATAGACGAGCGCCTGGACAAAAGTAAAAAGCGGAAAGCAGCAGCACAATGCTATACGCTGGCAGATGGCAAAACATATCACTTCGGCCAAGAGCTAGTTTTGCAAAACCAATATCACGAGGAGTTATAAATACAAGGACGATGGGGAAGAGAAAACAGCAACAACCAAGTTGCGTCCGAATCAGAGGTACACAATAATCGGGCAGACCAAAAAGGAATTCAAACTACAGGACATCTCGTCTGAACACATCAAAATAGATATAACGCACGACATGATCTGCAAATGGTTCGAGCTAAGTCACTGTAATACGTGTCACAGCGAACAAGGGTCTTGCATTGCAGAGAAGTTTGTCATAACAGATCTGCTAACAATCACGGACAGGAGATGGGTATACTCAGCTGTTTCCAGGTGCAGTAAGCTATCTGACGTATATTTTCTGCAGATGGACTTGACAGACCTGAGGTTAGACGAGTTCTTCAAAGACAAAATACAGGGATACAAAAAACAAGACAGGTCAAAGAAACGTGATTATGACTACATGTTAGAGGAGTATGTAGACGTGGAATGGTGCAAGGAGCAATACATCCAAAACAATGTATGTATTGGATGTCAAGGACACATGAATGTGGAGAAGAGTAGCAAAATTCAATGTACTGTTGACAGAATAGATAACGCATTTGCACACTTCAAGTGGAATTGCAGATTAATGTGCAATAAGTGCAATACCGCGAAAAAATAAGTTTAGCGTCCTAACATATATAGGATGACGGAGCTTAAATATATTTTAAAAAATAATCCGAATCTAAAATTGTTGTCCAAGCAAAAGCTATTTACAAGGCTAAAAGATGACGGGATTACCAAACGAGATATTGAAGATTACTTCAATCCACGAGAACTCACACAAATATATCAAAAAACCACAAAATACCAAATTCAAATTCAAAATAACCGCCCCTCCAAGATCTTTCCAGATCGATGTAGCAATTATGCCATTGTCGAGTAAGAGGATAAATAATAACATAAACCAAATTCTTATGTGCATAGACATCATTTCTAGAAAGGCTTATTGTTACCCACTGAAAAGCGGCAAGATGAATGATGTCTTAGACGCCTATCAGAAATTTATAGGCGATGTAGACGAAGATATCAACAGTGTATCAGGAGATAATTTTTTTTGCATCTTCAATATTTGAGTCTTTCAATAAAGAACTAAATATAAGGATTTATACAGACGTTGCAAAAGAAGACCACATTACTCCGATGGGGAACAAGCTGGGAATCGTTGACCGCTTTACCAGGACTCTGAAAGGTTTGATAAAGAAACACTCACTGGAGAACAAGACTAAAAATGGATAGATGCACTTGATGATATTGTTGAGCTGTACAACAATACAGCCCATTCTGGGTTGAAAGATGCAACCCCAGAAGAAGTGTATGATGATTATGACTACAGCCAAAAGCTATATGAAGCTCAGTCAAAAAAGAATGAAAAGATGAATGACAAAGTGACCATGAAAGTAGGGGACAGAGTGCGTGTAACATTACAGAAGAAGACCTTTGAAAAGGAGAAAGCCACGTTTTCCACAGAGATTTACACCATTGAAGAACATATAGGATACAGATTCAAGCTCAAAGGAGTCAAACGTCTATACAGACCAAGCGAAATGAACATTGTTACAAATGTGAAAGACAGATTAGAGCCGGAAAAAGAAGACAATCAAATCAGAAGGATGCAAAGATCAAAGCATTTAATTCCTATGACGAGATTGTTACTGCTCTTGATAAGAAGGACGAACCAAAAGAGAAACGGACTGTAAGAAAGCCCAAACGGTTTGCTGAGTAACAGCGGCGTTCCGCTAACCAACAGTCATCCATTCCTCCTCCTGCGAGTAACGGGGACGGAACGGTAACCGATATATCAGTCGCATCCTGCGCGGAGAGTAGAAAGGTGTAACAAAGTGTAATGAATCGTATTTTGTCGTATTTTGTCGTATTTTTTCTTATCCATTCGTGTAACCTCCCGTCACGCAGTGATGGTCGCGTCAGCTCCCGAAGCTTAGGCGAATTGTTGGTACTGCATGATCATTTGAGAGAAAGACGACAGAACGCCCACAAAAACAAATAGCCCGGGCCATCGCTAGACAGTCGCGGAATTTACCTACCCTTCTTTTGCATTTTTCGGGAATTTCTATATACTCGGGAAAGATGCCGTCGTGCCGCTAGTGCCATACTTACTCTCGCTGCCCCCCCTCCCCCCTGTTACGCGCAAACACCTTACGAGGCACCAGAATTTGGCCAAGCTAACACGGGCTACCATGGTTGGTCTGATGCAAGTGGGGTATACAGTTTAGGCGTGGCCTATCAGCCTAGTGGTGGTGGTGTGATTGGGGTTTGGGGTTGGGGCACTTGGTATTGGTGTTATGTGGTGTTGCAGTTCGTGCTTCAGTAGTTGTGGGTGGGTTGTGCTGCAGTTGGATAGCCAGTTATGTGTGTGTTGAAGGTGTGTTAGTGTGTTTGTGTGTGTGCATGGGGTAGTGCATGGATAGCCAGTGTGTGTGGGTGAGTGCCTGAGTGTGTTGTTTGTGTCGATGGGATTGTCTTGTAGTGCATGGATTGCCAGGTGTGTGTGTGTGTATGTAAGCAGGGCCGTGTGGCAGTGCATGCGTAGCCCCTTGTGTGTGCGTGTGTGAGTGTCTGGGTATGTGTGAATGTGTGCATGGGGTTGTCTTGTAGTGCATGGATGGCCTGGTGTGTGTGTGCGTGAGTGTCTGATTGGGTTGTGTGTGTCGATGGGATTGTCTTGTAGTGCATGGATGGCCGGGTGTGTGTATCTGTGTACGGAAACATATCTGTGTGGCAGTGCTTGTGTAGCCACTTGTGTGTGCATGTGCCTGGGTCTATCTTACTGTGCATTGATGGCCAGGTGTGTGTATATAAGATGAATAGTGCTGTGTGGCAGTGCATTTGCAGCCTGTTGTTCGTTTGTGTGTTTGCACGCGTAAGTGTCAGGGTACGTTTGTGTGTGCACGGGTTGTCTTGTAGTGCTTGGATAGCCAGTTGTTTTGTGTGTGCATGCGCGTGTATTTGAGTGTGTTAGTGTTTGCATGGGGTTGTCTTGTAGTGCATGGAAAGCCATATGTGTGTCTATGTGCGTGCACAGTGCAGTGTGGCAGTGCATGGATAACCAGATGTGTGTGCATGTGCATGCACAGTGCTGTGTGGCAGTCCATGGATAGCCAGATGTGTGTGTATGTGCGTGCACTGTGCTGTGTGGCAGTGCATGGATAGCCATTTGTATTGTGCATGCATGTGTGTATTTGAGTGTGTTTGTGTTTGCATGGGGTTGTCTTGTAGTGCATGGATAGCCAGATGTGTGTGTATATACTAGCACAAGGCTCTGAGACAGTGTATGTGTAGCCAGTTGTTTTGTGTGTGCATGCGTGTGTATTTGAGTGTGTTAGTGTTTGCATGGGGTTGTCTTGTAGTGCATGTATAGCCATATGTGTGTGTATGTGCGTGCACAATTCTATGTGGCCGTGCCATGAAATTCAGATGTGTGTGTATGTGCATGCACAGTACTGTGTGGCAATGCATGGATAGCTAGATGTGTGTGTATGTGCGTGCACAGTGCTGAATGTCAGTGCATTGATAGCCAGATGTGTGTGTGCGTTCATAGTGCTGTGTGGCAGTGCATGGATAGCCATATGTGTGTGTATGTGCGTGCACAGTGCTGTGTGGCAGTGCATTGATTGGCAGATGTGTGTGTGTGTGCGTGCATAGTGCTATGTGGCAGTGCATGGATAGCCATATGTGTGTGTATGTGCGTGCACAGTGCTGTGTGGCAGTGCATTGATAGGCAGATGTGTGTGTGTGCGTGCATAGTGCTATGTGGCAGTGCATGGATAGCCAGATGTGTGTGTATGTGTTTGCTCAGTGCTATGTGGCAGTGTATGGATAACCAGATGTAAGTGTATGTGCGTGCATAGTGTTGTGCGGCAGTGCATGGATAGCCATATGTTTGTGTATGTGCGTGCACAGTGCTGTGCGGCAGTGCATGGATAACCAGATGTAAGTGTATGTGCGTGCATAGTGTTGTGTGGCAGTGCATGGATAGCCATATGTTTGTGTATGTGCGTGCACAGTGTTGTGTGGCAATGCATGGATAGCCATTTGAATTGTGCATGCATGTGTGTGTATTTGAGTGTGTTTGTGTTTGCATGGGTTTGTCTTGTAGTGCATGGAAAGCCATATGTGTGTATATACTAGCACATGGCTGTGCGACGGTGTATGTGTAGCCAGTTGTTTTGTGTGTGCATGCTTGAGTGTGTGCATGTGTTTGCATGTGGTTGTATTGTAGTGCATGGTTAGCTAGATGTTTGTGTACGTGCATGCACAGTGCTTCCTGGAAGTGCATGGATAGCCAGGTATGTGTGTGTATGTGCGTGCACAGTGCTGTGTGGCAGTGCATGGATAGCCAAATGTGTGTGTATGAGCGTGCACAGTGCTTTGTGGCAGTGCTTTGATAGCCATATGTGTGTGTATGTGCATGCTCAGTGCTGTGAGGTAGTTCATGGATAGCCAGCTGTGTGTGTGTATGTGCGTGCACAGTGCTGTGTGGATGGAAGTGCATGGATAGCCATATATGTGTGTATCTGCATGCACCGTGCTGTGTGGCAGTGCATGGATAGCCGGAGGTGTGTGTATCTGCGTGCACACAAGTTGTCAAATGTAATGTACCTTATTCCGCTATGAGTATCTACTAACTCCACTACTTTTGAAACTCCCAGCCTCCCTCCTCTCACTTTCTCGCATTCTGCATATCAACTTTTTCTCGACTATTTGCCCTATGTCCTGCCCATGACTTCTAATGTGTTCAGGGTTAAGTTGCTTAGTGGTTTGAATGCCAGCGGTTGAACATAATTCAGATGCCACTTGTCTAGGCTGTCAAGACTATGTGTTCAATCCTACGTACGCCAGGGACACGCCCAGCCGACTCTACAACCTCATTGGCAAAACACGTGCCAGACCGCATATTACGCTGCGATCTCGTAATACGATATTGTACGAGTCAACAAGCGGCTCGTGTCTTGGGGTTTTCGAATTAATTGCCAGAAATGTGGGGAATGAAGCCACATCAAGCTTGTACGCGGTAATGCGGCTGACCAAACAAATCCCCCAAAACAACCATACCTCTGATTGGTTACTTTACGTGCATCAAATGCTTGCCAAAAAAGGCAATATACATGACAGTCCAGGCACGTTTAATATTGCTTCGAATTTAACAACGCGTACAAATGTCAATTGTCCTTACTTAGTAGTAAACAAAGCTTCATCAATCGATTAAATCAAATTAAATCAAAATGAATACAATTCAAATCAATTTAATGCATTCAATTCAAGTCAATACAATTCAATTTTGAGTGTATCAAATGCATGAATTAAATACAATTAAATTAATAATTAATTAAATATAATAAAATCAATTATGTTATTAATCAATTAATTAATAACTGCAGTTTAATTAATCAATCGATTTAAAGAATTCAATTAATTCATTTTAATCATGTTATTCATTAATTAATATAATTTGTTTAATTAATTAGACAATTATATATTAATAGAATTTTACAATTAAAATTTTAATTAAATTCATGATAATATAAACATTTTCATTCGGGACGCGCCTCCAGGCGCCCTTTATACCCGAATGAAAAAAATTATTTTTGATGGAGGGATTAGCCTGTCAAAACTGTGTGTGTGTGTGTGTGTCCGTCCGTCCGTCACAAACTACTTTTTCAGGTTTCACTTCAAATCACAAAAAAACGAAACATTATATAAGATATCCCAAACATAAGACATTTTCATTCGGGACGCGCCAACAGGCGCCCTTTATACCCGAATGATTTTTTTTTTTTTTTGATTGAGGGATTAGCCTGTCAAAACTGTGTGTGTGTGTGTGTGTCCGTCCGTCCGTCACAAACTACTTTTTCAGGTTTCACTTCAAATCACAAAAAAACGAAACATTATATAAGATATCCCAAATATAAGACATTTTCATTCGGGACGCGCCTCCAGGCGCCCTTTATTTGAAGAAGGATTAGCCCCATTAAAATGTCCGTCCGTGTGTCACGAACCATTTTTTTAGGTTTTATGAAAAACATCAAAAAAAGTTGAACATTCTATATTTTTGATGAATTATAAGACATATTTATACCGGACGAATTCTGACCAGAGCATATCTAAGCATCGCAATTCACGAAAAGGAGCTCCAGCTTGGGCCAAAAAGTTACAATTCACGGTTAACAATTTGATTTAAGGGTGTTTTAAGCTAACATTTCAAATTTTGAACCACGTAAACACATGCGTACACATAGGTTTGGGAACAGAATAGTCGTCAAAAAACCAAGGCGCACATGTACGCATCACAATGGACGAAAACATTCCCCTAGGGCACTTGTGCTATAATTAGCCCACGGACCCCACTCAGGGCCGTGCGTGGGGCAGGGGCGGGGGCCACCGGGCGGGGTCGGGGGCAGGGGGGGGGCGGGGCAGGGGCAAGCCACGCCACCTGCCGCTGGCCAAAAACCGTTTAGGAGGACGGGACATACCGTTCACGGGGGCAGGGCAAGCCACGCCACCTGCCGCTGGCCAAAAACCCGTTCAGGAGGACGGGACATACCGTTCACGTCTGGGCTGGGCCTAAACATGCAATATCTTGTACAAATCCCGTAAAATCAACCATACACCTAATTGGCCTCATTTTTCTTGCAACAAATTCTTAAAAAAATAGCCAATCTACATACATGCATTTCATTACATTACAGAAACGTTCAATACTGCTTAAAAATCAACAACCCTTCAAAAACTCTCTTTTTCGTCACTTTATAGTTAACAATGCTACATCATCAATCGAATCATTGGAATTCAATTAATTTAATGCCTCCAGGCGCCCTTCAAATTTAATCCTATTCGAATTGATAAAATTAAAAGCAATTACATGCATTCAAATCACGTAAATTAAATTATCTTAAATGGAAAGGAATAAATCGAATTAAAATAAAACAACATTAAATATAATTCAATTTAATTAATATACTACATTAAATTAAGGATTCGAATAATTTCATTCGGGACGCGCCTCCAGGCGCCCTTAATTAACATGGGTACTTGAACTTGAACTTGGTAACATAGCTGCAGCCAGCAATTTGGCTGCTCACTGCCTTCGGCAGTATAAACATTATTACCAGGAAAATGTAAACTCGAACATATCACTTATTTCATTTTTGTCTCTCCTCTTCTTCTGAACGAAAAAACAGTACACACAAAAAATCGGCACCCGTCGTAACCTATCAAAAAACATGGGTACTAGCCATACTATTGGGCAGTATGGCTACAACACCATTCTCTTGAGTACATAAATACATAATGCAATCACGTAGGTGTAACAGTTTTAACATTGCTGTTCCTTAAGATGAGGCCAGGTAAGAGAGAGCCGTAGGAAGACGCACCCTGTATTTTAGGCGAAAAAACTTCTTGTAAACAAAAGGTTGACTGTTGCATCAGGTGTTGGCCAGGCCTCTAATGTTTCAGTAAGTCCGATCGTTTTCTTCTTCTGAGAATGGGGCTATAATGGCATGATTCATGGCTATGTTTTGACCCATCTTTCAGGTCATTCTGAGCACCTAAAAACTGTCAAAACTGTCAAAACTGTGTGTGTGTGTGTGTGTCCGTCCGTCCGTCACAAACTACTTTTTCAGGTTTCACTTCAAATCACAAAAAAACGAAACATTATATAAGATATCCCAAATATAAGACATTTTCATTCGGGACGCGCCTCCAGGCGCCCTTTATTTGAAGAGGGATTAGCCCCATTAAAATGTCCGTCCGTGTGTCACAAACCATTTTTTTAGGTTTTATGAAAAACATCAAAAAAGTTGAACATTCTATATTTTTGATGAATTATAAGACATATTTATACCGGACGAATTCTGACCAGAGCATATCTAAGCATCGCAATTCACGAAAAGGAGCTCAGCTTGGGCCAAAAAGTTACAATTCACGGTTAACAATTTGATTTAAGGGTGTTTTAAGCTAACATTTCAAATTTGAACCACGTAAACACATGCGTACACATAGGTTGGGAACAGAATAGTCGTCAAAAACCAAGGCGCAACATGTACGCATCACAATGGACGAAACATTCCCCTAGGGCACTTGTGCTATAATTAGCCCACGGACCCCACCTCAGGCGTGCGTGGGCAGGGGCGGGGCCACCGGGCGGGGTCGGGGCAGGGCGGGGGCGGGGGCAGGGGCAAGCCACGCCACCTGCCGCTGGCCAAAAACCCGTTTAGGAGGACGGGACATACCGTTCACTCGGGGGCAGGGCAAGCCACGCCACCTGCCGCTGGCCAAAAACCGTTCAGGAGAGGGACATACCGTTCACGTCTGGCTGGGCACTAAACATGCAATATCTTGTACAAATCCGTAAAATCAACCATACACTAAATTGGCCTCATTTTTCTTGCAACAAATTCTTAAAAAAAATAGCCAATCTACATACATGCATTTCATTACATTACAGAAACGTTCAATACTGCTTAAAAATCAACAACCCTTCAAAAAAACTCTCTTTTCGTCACTTTATAGTTAACAATGCTACATCATCAATCGAATCATTGGAATTCAATTAATTTAATGCCTCCAGGCGCCCTTCAAATTTAATCCTATTCGAATTGATAAAATTAAAAGCAATTACATGCATTCAAATCACGTAAATTAAATTATCTTAAATGGAAAGGAATAAATCGAATTAAAATAAACAACATTAATATAATTCAATTTAATTAATTACTACATTAAATTAAGGATTCGAATAATTTCATTCGGGACGCGCCTCCCAGGCGCCCTTAATTAACATGGGTACTTGAACTTGAACTTGGTAACATAGCTGCAGCCAGCAATTTGGCTGCTCACTGCCTTCGGCAGTATAAACATTATTACCAGGAAAATGTAAACTCGAACATATCACTTATTTCATTTTTGTCTCTCCTCTTCTTCTGACACGAAAAAAAAGTACACACAAAAAAATCGGCACCCGTCGTAACCTATCAAAAACATGGGTACTAGCCATACTATTGGCAGATATGGCTACAAACCATTCTCTTGAGTACATAAATACATAATGCAATCACGTAGGTGTAACAGTTTTAACATTGCTGTTCCTTAAGATGAGGCCAGGTAAGAGAGAGCCGTAGGAAGACGCACCCCTGTATTTTAGGGAAAAACTTCTTGTAAACAAAAAGGTTGACTGTTGCATCAGGTGTTGGCCAGGCCTCTAATGTTTCAGTAAGTCCGATCGTTTTCTTCTTCTGAGAATGGGGCTATAATGGCATGATTCATGCTATGTTTTGACCCATCTTTCAGGTCATTCTGAGCACCTAAAAAAACTGTCAAAACTGTCAAAAACTGTTGTGTGTGTGTGTGTGTCCGTCCGTCCGTCACAAACTACTTTTTCAGTTTCACTTCAAATCACAAAAAAACGAAACATTATATAAGATATCCAAATATAAGACATTTTCATTCGGGACGCGCCTCCAGGCGCCCTTTATTTGAAGAAGGGATTAGCCCCATTAAAATGTCCGTCCGGTGTTCACAAACCATTTTTTTACGTTTATGAAAAACATCAAAAAAGTTGAACATTCTATATTTTGATGAATTATAAGACATATTTATACCGGACGAATTCTGACCAGAGCATATCTAAGCATCGCAATTCACGAAAAGGAGCTCAGCTTGGGCCAAAAAGTTAAAATTCACGGTTAACAATTTGATTTAAGGGTGTTTAAGCTAACATTTCAAATTTGAACCACGTAAACATTACATGCGTACACATAGGTTTGGGGAACAGAAATAGTCGTCAAAAAACCAAGGCGCAACATGTACGCATCACAATGGACGAAACATTCCCTAGGGCACTTGTGCTATAATTAGCTCACGGACCCACCTCAGGGCCGTGCGTGGGCAGGGGCGGGGGCCACCGGGCGGGTCGGGGCAGGGCGGGGGCGGGGGAGGGGCAAGCCACGCCACCTGCCGCTGGCCAAAAAACCCGTTTAGGAGGACGGGACATAACCGTTCACGGGGCAGGGGCAAGCCACGCTCACCTGCCGCTGGCCAAAAACCCGTTCAGGAGGACGGAACAATACCGTTCACGTCTGGGCTGGGCCTAACATTGCAATATCTTGTACAAATCCCCGTAAAATCAACCAAACACCTAATTGGCCTCATTTTTCTTGCAACAAATTCTCTAAAAAAATAGCCAATCTACATACATGCATTTCATTACCATTACAGAAACGTTCAATACTGCTTAAAAATCAACAACCCTTCAAAAACTCTCTTTTTTCGTCACTTTATAGTTAACAATGCTACATCATCAATCGAATCATTGGAAATTCAATTAATTTAAATGCCTCCAGGCGCCCTTCAAATTTAATCCTATTCCGAATTGATAAAATTAAAACAAATTAAACATGCATTTCAAATCACGTAAATTAAATTATCTTAAATGTGAAATTATACATGGAATAAATCGAATTAAAATAAACAGGCGCCCTTACATTAAATATAATCAATTTAATTAATATACTTCATTAAATTAAGGATTCGATATTTCATAATAATTGTTGACATCCTCTTTTCGTCTAGACACCATTATACATCAAAAAAAATCCGATCGGGTACTAGCCGATCACTATGGGGCCCAGTTGTGCTATAACCACCCATTCTCGAGTAATCATGAAACTGCATATAGCAAGTGCAGACTTCGATTCGGGACCGCTTAATTAACCATGCGCGGTTGATTTTTATAGTAAGCTCGAAAACCTACTTAGTATTAACATCTAGTGAGCTGTGTTGTGTAATTTGTCTGGCACCTGAACTTGGTAATGCTTGTGATTCATGGGGCCTGCGTGCTTCCCACTATAATGTTATGTTGACCAATGCCCTAAAAACTCGCGCCTCGCCTCCAAACAATGTGATCAAAAACTGTGCTGGCATGGGCGCAGTGCTACGGTAGTCATCCGTCCCGGCTGTATAACTCCTCTTATACTCCTTCGCAACAACACTCAGATGAATAAAGCGTTAAGACCAATTTTCACAACCCCCTAACCAGAACCACCATGTAATCGTTGAACATTCTATATTCACTTGAGGTGTTCACACCTTGAGATAGTGACGCAATTTGACCAAATCCTCAGCTTGGCCAAAAAGTTTAACACATCACACCGAGATTTAACTCTAACATTGTATCAAATAAAAACGGCTTAAAGCACACGTAAATACCGTACACAAAAAATCGGGTCACCCGTCCCGGGCACCTATCAACCCCCCCCCCATGGTAATACTAATTGGAGCCTGGCTAACCATGTACATAGCCCAATTCTTCTGGGCAGTAGTAAAAACCAAAACTAATAATTAACAGTATCTCCCCCCATTTCCCAAACCGGGGACAATCACGTAGGTGTTTAACAGTTTCCTTTAGATGAGCCACAGATGTGAGTCATTGTTAGGGAGTCGAGGCAGGTAGCGCACCCTGTATTGGTACTTTAGTGAATAGAAAAACAGCTTTGTTCGACCTGTTAAAAGGTTTCAGAGGACTAATTAACACTTCTTGTGAATAACAAAAGGGCTGATGTTTCATCTGTAGGTAAGTATGGGCGACTCTAAGTTGACTGATGCGCGTCGGAGGTGTTTCAGTAATCCGACTACGTTTTCCTTCTTCTAGAACTGGGCTATATGATGGATGATTCATGGCTATCGAGTTTTTGACCCATCTTTCAGGTCATTCTGAGGACCTAAAAAACTGTCAAAACTGTCAAAACTGTGTGTGTGATGTGTGTGTGTGTCCGTAGGCCGTGCAACGATCCGTCACAAACTACTTTTTACAGGTTTCACTTCAAATCACAAAAAAACAGAAACATTATAAGTAAAAGATGCCACACATATAAGACAGTTTCATTCGGGACGCGCCTCCAGGCGCCCTTTATTTGAAGAAGGGTATAGCCCATTTAAAATGTGTCCGTCCGATGTGGTCACAAACCATTTTTTTAGTTTTTATGAAAAACATCAAAAAAGTTGAACATTTCTATTATTTGATGAATTAATTTATAAAGACATATTTATAACTTACCGGACGAATTCTGACCAGACATATCTAATGCATCGCAAATTCACGAAAAGGACTCAGCTTGGGCAAAAAGTTACAATTCACGGTTAACAATTTGATTAAGGGTGTTTAAAGTATAACACTTTATCAAATCTGTGACCACGTAAACACATGCGTTACACATAGGTTTTGGAATGGAACAGGAATAGTCGTCAAAAAACAAGCGCAACATGTACCATCACAATGGACGAAAACATTCCCCTAGGACTTGTGCATATAATTAGCCACGGACGCCCACTCAGGCCGCTGCGTGGGCAGGGGCGGGGGGCCTTATCGCCGGTGTCGCGCAGGGCGGGGGCGGGGGCTGCGGGGCAGGGGCAAGCCACGCCACCATGTGCGCTGCCAATAAGCCGTTTAAGGAAGACGGACATATCCGTGTACGGGGGCAGGGGCAAGCCAACGCCACCTAGCCGATTGGCCAAAACGGCGGTTTTCAGGAGTGACGGACATACCGTTCACAATCTGGGGCAAGCACGCACCTGCCGGCTGGCCCAAAAACCAATATCGTTCAGGAGACGGACTATTAGCCGTTCTGACGTCATGTCTGGGCCTATCACCGTAAAATCAACCATACACCTAAATTGGCCTCATTTTTCTTGGCAAACATAATTCTAAAAAAATAGCCAATCTTACATACATGCATTTCAATGACATACAGAAACGTTCAATACTGCTTAACAAATCAACAACCCTTCAAAAAACTCTTCTTTCGTCACTTATAGTTAACAATGCCAAACATTCATAATCGAATCAGGAATTCATATTTAATGCCTCAGCCCCTTCAAATTAAGCCTATTCGAATTGATAAAATTAAAAGCAAGTACATGATTCAAATCACGAAATTAATTATCTTAAATGAAAGAATAAATCGACATTAAAATAAAAAACAACATTAAATATAATTCAATTTAATTAATATACTACATTAAATAAGATTCGATAATTTCATTTCGGGACGCGCCTCCAGGCGCCCTTAATTAACATGGGACTTGAACTTGAACTTAGTAACATAGCTGCAGCCAGCAATTTGCTGCTACTGCCTTCGGCGTATAAAATTCATTACCCAGGAAAATGTAAACTCGGACATATTCACTTATTTTCATTTTGTCTCTCCTCTCTTCTGAACGAAAAAAGATACAACACCAAAAATCTGCCACCCGTCGGCTACCTATTCAAAAAACATGTGTACTAGCCATACTATTCTCAGATATGGCTACCCCCAACCCCATTCTCTTGAACATACAATACATAATGCAATACGTAGGCTTAACAGTTTTAACATTGCTGTATCCTTCAAGATGAGGCATCGTAAGGAGAAGCCTAGGAAACGCACTCCGTTTTTACGCGAAAAAAACTTTCTTGTAACAAAAGGATGACGTTCATCAGTGTGCCAGCCTCTAATGTTCTCAGTAAGTCCGATCGTTATTCTCTTCTGAGAATGGGGCTATAATGCATGACATGGCATGTTGACCCATCTTTCAGGTCATTCTTGAGCACCTAAAAACTGTTCAAAACTGTCAAAACTTGTCGTAGTGGTGTTCCGTCCGTCCTCACAAACTACTTTTTCAGGTTCACTTCAAAGTCATCAAAAAACAAACATGTATATAATATCCCAAATAAGACATTTTTCATTCGGACGCGCTCCGAGCGCCCTCTTTATTTGAAGAGGAAGCCCCATTAAGTGTTTCCAGTCCCGTGTGTCACAAAAACCATTTTTTAGTTTTATGAAAAAACATCAAAAAGTGGACACATTCTATATTATTTGATAATATAAACATATTTATACCGGACGAATTCGACCACAGCATATCTAACGCAATCGCGAATTCACGAAAAGGAGCTCAGACTTAGGCCAAAAAATTATACAATCACGTAACAATGATTTAAGTGTTTTAAGCTAACATTTCACAACTTGAACCACGTAAAACACATGCGAGTACACATAGGTTGGAACAGAATATCGTCAAAAAACCAAGGCGCCAACATGTACGCCGCATACAATGAGACGAAACATTCCCCTAGGCCACTTTCTAATAATTAGCCACGGACCCCACCTCAGGCCTGCGTGGCCAGCGGGGGCCCACCGGCGGTCGGCAGGGCGGGGCGGGCAGGGGCAAGCCACCCACCTGCCGCTGGCCAAAAACCCGTTTTAGGAGGACGGACATACCTTCACGGTGCAGGCAAGCCACGCCACCTGCCGCTGGCCAAAACCCGTTCAGGATGACGGACATACCGGTCACGTCTGGGCGCCTAAACATGCAATATCTTGTACAAATCCGTAAAATCAGACATCAACCTAAATTGGCCTCATTTTTCTTGCACACAATTCTTAAAAAAAATAGCCAATCTACCATACATGCATTTCATTACATTACAAAGAACCGTTCAATACTGCTTAAAAAGCACAACCCTTTCAACAACTCTCTTTTTCGTCACTTTATAGTTAACAATGCACATCACATTCGAATCACTTGAATTCAATTAATTTAATGCCTCAGGCGCCCTTCAAATTATAATCCTATTCAGAATTGGATAAATTAAAGCAATTACATCATTCAATCACGTAAATTAATTATCTTAAATGGAAAGGAATAATCGAATTAAATAAACAACAACATTAAATATAATCAAATTAATTAATAATTAATTAAATAAGATCGAATAATTTCATTCGGGACGCGCCTCCGCGCCCTAAATTAAGGTCTTGAACTTAAACTTGGTATCTCTCTC
>JAJSRW010001864.1:0-39062 GCA_022414725.1 Microglena sp. YARC
GACAAAGAGAGAGACTACCACCACCCCACCACCCACAACACCCACTCCCAACTCCACTCACACTCCCCCCCCCCCACACACACACAACACACAACACACACACACACAACAACCCACCCATTCCACACACACAACTCCACACCCAACCACCCACACACACACACCTTCCGTTGCTCTTGCACCACCAATCCGAGGCCTGCTGTGAGTGCCACCTCAAGATCAGAAAAACCGCGCAGGAAGCTGACCACGGCTGGCGGAGCCCTCCAACCCAACCCAACCCACCAACCCAACCAACCAACAACCCAACCCAACCCAAACCCAACCAACTCACCCAACCAACAGCACCCAACCCCACCCAAGGCAACCCAACCCAACCCCAAACGCAACCACAAACCACCCACCAACCCAACAGCACCGAAACCCCACCAAACCCAAACCCAACCCAACTCACCCAACAACAGCACCCCAACCCCACCCAGTTCAACCCACCCAACCCTACCCACCCAAACCCACAGCACCCACCCCACCCAAGTCACCAACCCACCCAACCCAACCCAACCCAACCCAACCCAAACCCAACCCAACTCAACCCAACCCAACCCAACCCACCCAAAACCCAACAGCAACCAAACCCCACCCAACAACCCAAACCCCCAACCCAACTCCACCAAACCCAATCAGCACCCAACCCCACCCAAGTAAACCCAACCCAACCCAAAACCAACCAACAGCCACCCAACCCACCAAGTCAACCCACCCAACCCACCCACCAACCCAACCCACCCAACCCACTCAACCCAACCCAACAGACCCAACCCCACCAATCAAGTCAAGTCAACCCACCCACCCAACCCAACCCAACCCAAAACCAAACCAAACCAACTCAACCCAAGCCCCAACAGCACCCAACCCCATCCAAGATAACCCAACCCAACCCAACCCCTAACCCAACTCCACCCAAACCCAACAGCCACCCAACCCCAAACCCAACCCCACCCAACCCACCCAACCCCAACGCAACCCACCCAACCAACCCAACCCAACCCAACCCAACCCAACCAACCCAACCCAACTCCACAACCCAAATTCACCCAACCCACCCAAGTTCAAAACCCAACCAACCCAACCCAACCCAACCCAACCCAAACCCAACCCGAACCCAAACAGCACCCAACCCCACCCAACCAACCCAACCCAACCCAACCCAACCCAACCAACAACCCAACCCAACCCAACTCCACCCACCCCAACACACCCAAAACCCCACCCAACACAACCCAACACAACCACAACACACCCAACCACAACCAACACAAACCCAACACAACCCAACTCCACCCAACCCCTAAACAGCATCCACCCCACCAAGTCAACCAACCAAACCAAAACCAACCCCAACAGAACCCAACCCAAACCCAACCCAACCCAACCCAACCCAACCCAACCCAACCCAAACCCAACCCAACCCACAAAGAGAGAGACTACCACCACCCCACCACCCACAACACCCACTCCCAACTCCACTCACACTCCCCCCCCCCCACATCCACACACACACACACACCAGACAAACCCCACCCCAATTCCACACACACACTCCACACCAACCCACCCACACACAACACACCTCTCCGTTGCTCTTGCCACACCGAGGCCTGCGTGTGGAGTTGGCCCCTGCCGACAGAAACCCGGGCGGCAGAAGCTGACGCAGGCTGGCGGAGCCAACCCAACCCAACCAACCACCAACCAACCAACCAAGCCCAACACCCAACCAACCAACCAACTCCGCCCAACCAACAGCACCAACCACCAGTACCAACAACCCAAACCAACCAAACAACCACAAACCCAACAGCCAGCCAACCCACCAACCAACCCATACCCACTCACCCAACCCACGACCCAAACCACCAAGTCACCGCACCCAACTACCCCAACCAACCCAACAGACCCCCCCCCCCCCCACCCCCCACCCAAGTCACCCAACCCAACCCAACCCAACCACCAACCCAACCAACCCATCAAACCAACCAACACAACCCAACCCACAACAGCAACAACCCCCAGACCAACCAACCAACCAACTCCACAACGCCATACAGCACCAACCACCCCAAGTCAACCAACCCAACCCACACCCAACCCAACAGCGCCCAACCCACCCGTCAACCGCAACCAAACCAACCCTACCAACCACACCCAACCACCCACTCAACCCAACCCAACAGCCACGCAACCCACCAAGTAAAGTCAAGTCAACGCAACCCAACCAACAACCAACCCAACCAAACAAACAACTCAACCCAACCCAACAGCCACCCAACCCACGCCAAGTCAAAACCACCCAACACTAACCAACTCCAACCCACCAACAGCACCAACCCACCACACACCCAACCCCCAAACCCAACCACAACCAACCACACCCACCCACCCACCCAACACCCAACCCAACCACAACTCCACACAACCACAGCACCACCACAAGTCAACCAACCCAACCCAACCCAACCACAACAAGCCAACCCAACCAACAGCCCCCCTCCAACCCACCAACCACCACCACCAAGCCCACACAACCACAACCACCATCCACCCACCAGCACCAACCCCACAACAACGCCAACACAACCCACCACAACCAACATCAACCCAACACAACCACACAACCACAACTCCAACCAACCCAAAGCATCCAACCCACCAGTCAACCCAACACCCTCAACGCCAACCCAACAGACCAACCACCAACCGCAACCCACCCAACCCACAACCCAACCAACCCAACCAACCCAACCAACTCCACCCAACCAACAGACCCAACCCCACCCAAGCCACCCAGCCCCCGAACCAACCAACCAACCAACCAACCAACCAACCCAACTCACCCAACCAACAGCATCCAACCCCACTCCAAGTCCAACCAACCAACCCAACCAACCCAACAGCACCCAACCCAACACAAACCAACCCGCCAACCAACACCACCACCCAACCAACGCCAACCACCAACCAACCACCCAACAACAGCACCCAAACCCAAGTCAACCCAACAACCCAACCCAACACCAAGCCCCAACCCACTCCACACAACCCACAGCCGCAACCACCAACCCACCAACCAACCCAAGCACAACCCAACCCCCCAAACCCCAACTCAACCCAACCAAAGCACCAACCCACCAAGTCAATCAAGTCAGACCCCACCACACCCGCAACCCCGCCAACCAACCCCACCAACCCAACTCCACCAACCACTTCCCACCAACCACCCAAGTCAACCCAACCAACCAACAAACTCCACCAACCCAACAGCACAACGCACCCAAGCCACAACCCTACCCAACCCAAACCAACCCACAACCAACCCAACCGAACTTCCACCCAACCAACAGCACCCAACCAACCAGCCCACCCCCCCACCACCCACCCACTACCCACCCACTACCCACCCAACCAACCGAACAAACCAAACGCGAAAAAACCAAACCAAGCCCAACCCAACCCCACAACCCAAAACCAACCAAACCAACCCAACCAAACTCCACCCAACCCAACAGTCACCAAGCAACTCCCAAGCCCAACCCAACCAACCAATCAACCCAACCAAGCATCCAACCCAACAACCCACCAAACAACCCAACCCAACAACAGCACCACAACATCCACCCCCCCACAGACAATCCAACCCACCAAGTCCAACCCAACCAACAACCAACAGCCCCACCCAACCACCAACCCAACCACAACATCAACACAAACTCAACCCACTCCCCTCAACAGCACCCAATCCAACAGCCCAACCCCACCCAAGTCCAACCCCAACCCACCCAACTCAACCCAACCCAACTCCACCAACCGCAACCCAACAGGCACACACCCCAACCCCACCAAAACGGCCACCAGAACCCTAACCCACCCAACCCACCCACCAACCCACCAACCCAACTCCACCCACCCAACCACCCAACAAACCCACCCACCACCACCAACCACCCAACCCCACCCAACCCAACCACCAACCCAACCAATCTACCACCCAACCCAACCAACCCAGACCCAACCCAAACAAACCCACCCAAACCCCAGCAAGCAACTCAACCAGACTGCACCCAACAAACCCAACACCAACAACACCAGCACAACAACTCCACACCCACAGCACCCAACTAACCACACCCTAAACCACTTCCAACTCACCGGACTCACTTCAAGACATCCACACAATAACCACCTCACCAAACACGAACAACTCCAAAACCAACAAAAAAACCAACTCCACAAACAAACAAAGCCCACCCAAGTCAACCTAAGACCAAAACTCAGCCAACGCAAACAACCAAAACAAACCAACAGCGAAACAAACCAAACAGCACCCAGGCACCCACAACAAGTCCAATCAACCCAATCAACCCAACCAACCAACGACCAACAACCCAAGAACCAACTCCACACCACAAATCAACTCGCACACAACTAAACCACCCAACAACCACCCACTACCAACTACACCAAGAACCCAACTCCACCCAACTCACGCTCAACCCACCCAACCCACCCGCCCAACCCACCAACCCAACCCAACCCAATCCACACCAACCAACGCAAAACCCAACCCCCCCAACCAACCAAACAAGCCCAACCCAACCAACCACTCCACCCAACCAACATGCACCAACCCACCAAGTACCAACCAACTGAACCCAACCCACCCAACAAACAACACAGCACACTCACAGCCCACAACTCCAACCAACAACTCCACCGCAACTACCAACTTCCACCCAACTCCACCCAATCAACCCAACTAAACTAAACCAACACAACCAACTGACCAACCAAGCCAACCAACCCAACCAACCCAACCCAACCGCACCAACCCCACTCAACGTCACCAACCCACGCACCCAACCCAACCAGTCAACCCAACCCAAACTCACGCCCCAATAACCCAACACCAACCCAACCAACCCAACTCAACCCAACCAATCCTCAACCACACCAACCACCCAAACTAAACCTTCACAACTGCCACCCAACTCAACCCAACTAACCCAAGGACCCAACCAAACAACCCAACCCAACCTACTCAACCCACCCAAACCAACCCACCCAACCAACTAACCCAACCCAACCCAACCCAACCCAACCCAACCCAACCCAACCCGAACCCCCAAACCAAACCAACCCAAACCAACCCAACTCAACCCAACTCGACCCAACTAACCAACCCAACCCAACCCAAACCAACCCCAAACCAACAACCCAAACCAAACAACCCAAACCCAACTCCCCAACCCAACTAACCCAAACCCAACCCAACCCAACCAAACCAACCCAACTCAACCCAACCACCACCAACTCAACCCCAACCAACCAAACCCAACAACCCAACAACCAATCAGCGCCCAACTCCACAAACTAAACCAACCAACCCAACTCCACCAACCAACAGTACCCAACCCCACCCAAGTCAACCCAACCCAACCCAACCCAACCCAACTCAACTCAACCCAACCCAACGCCAACCCAACCCAACCTAACCCAACCCAACCCAACTCCACCCAACTCCACCATCAAACCAACCCAACCCAACATCCCGTGCACCAGGTCCGAGGCTGCGTGTGGAGTTTGGCCACCTTGAGATCAGAAAATAGGAGGCTGAAGCTAGCCACCGCTGGGGGAGCTACGTCTCGAACAGACCTTCGGGATCTGGGATAACTGGATGAAGGCATGTCCCCCTCCATCTCCCCTTGGGTGCGCAATGGGGATGGTGTGTTTGTGGTGTGGGTGGGTGGGTGGGGTGGGGGGGGCACCGCTGGGGGCTGCGTTTCGCTCAGACCTGGGGGGATCTGGGGATGACTGGATGAAGGCATGCCCCCTCCTGGGTGCGCCAATGGGATGGTGTGTGTTGGGTGTGTGTATGTTTGTGTGGTGGTAAGGGGGGGGGGGGGGGGGGGGGGGGTCAAGAGAAGCATGATGTTATGGTGGGGTGGGTGGGTGCGGTGGTGAGAGTGGTGGGTGGTGGGGCGGGTGGGTGCGGTGGTGGATGGGTGTGTGGGGTGTGTGTGTGCGGTGGTGGTGGGAGAGTGGGGGGGGGGCGCGGATCTGGAATAACTAGATGAAGGTATGTCCCCTCCTTCTCCTCTTGGGTTTGAGTGTGGGGTGGTCATGTGTGTGTGTGATTGGGGTGGGGGTGGGTGGGTGGGGGGGCGGGTTCAACCCAACACACAGTGAAGGCATGCATGTATGGTAGTGGTGTGGTGTGTGTGTGCGGTGGTTGGTGGTGGGTAGTGGGTGGGTGAGTGTGTGTGGGGGTCAAATGAAGCATTATGTATGGTGGTGGTGTGGTGTGTGTGTGCGGGTGGTGGTTGGTGGTGGTAGTGGGTGGGTGAGAGTGGTGGGGGGGGGTCAAATGAAGCATGATGTATGGTGGTGGTGATGGGGTGTGTGTTGGGGGGAGGGGGGGGTGGTGGTAGTGTGTGGGGGAGTGTGTGTGTGGGGGTCAAATGAAGCATGATGTATGGTGGTGGTGATGGGTGTGTGTGGGAGGGGGGGGGGGGGGGGGGGGGGGGGGCGGGACTGAGGATAACTGGATGAGAGCATTAGTCCCCCTGCTTTTCCTCTTGGGTGCGCAGTGGTGGGGTGTCTTATGTGTGTGTGTGTGATTGGGGTGGGGGTGGGGTGGGGTCACCAGTGAAGCGTGATATTGGTGGTGGTGTGGTGTGCAGTGGTGGTAGTAGTGTGTGTGTGTGTGGGGGGGGGGGGGGGCGAGGGGGGGGGGGGGTCAAGTGAAGCATGATGTATGGTGGTGAGGTGGTGGTGGTGGGAGCGGAGGGGGGGGGGGGGTATCCAGCTCAATTTCATATTGGTCCACTTTGGGGACTCATATTGGTCCTCTTCTGCCCCAGACAATCCCCACTGACTCTCATGCTCATCTGTGTTACCGCAGATGCGGCGGCGATAACAAACACTCTGAGTGTGAGATCGCCTTTCTTTGGATTTTGGACCCACATTATTTTTTTCCAAGGCAGTTTCATTGCCAAGTACTCCAATATATGCGACGATATGAACTTCAGTTTTATATTGGACCACTTCCCTCTGACTCATGCTGGTCCACTTTCTGAACTCCCACTGACTCTCACGCCCATCTGTGTTATCGCAGATGCGGCGGCGGTAACCAACACTTAGAGCGTGAGTTTGCCTTTCTTCGGATTCTGGACCCACGTTTACTTTCCGCTGTGAATTATTTTTTGCCAAAAATGTTTTTTATATTCGTGCCTGACTCTCACGCCCATCTGTTTGGTGTTATTGCAGATGCGGGGGCGGTAACCGACACTAAGAGCGTTAGATCGCCTTCCTTCATAATTTGGACACATTTATTTTTTGCAGTTATTACTTTAGCCAAAATGGGTCAAAGAGATCTATGCAGACCCTGGTTTCGGTTTTCCTTTTTTCTTCAAGATATCATCATAAAAGGGAAACCTGATAAATGTGTGCCTGACTCTCACGCGCATCTGTGTCATTGCAGAAGCGGCGGCGGTAACCGACACTTACAATGTGAGATTGCCTTCCTTAGGATTTTGGACCCACATTTATTTTTTGCACTGCTTTTTTGTCTTCCAAAAATACTTGTAAATTCGTGGCTAACTCATAAATTTGGGGGGCTCATATTGACCCACTTCCTACTGACTCTCATGCGCATCTGTGTCATTGCAGAAGAGGCGGCAGTAACCGACACTTAGAGTGTGAGATTGCCTTTATTTTGATTTTGGACCCACATTTATTTTCCGCCTTTATTTTGATTTTGGACCCACATTTATTTTCCGCCCTTATTTTGATTTTGGACCCACATTTATTTTCCGCCCTTATTTTGATTTTGGACCCACATTTATTTTCCGCCCTTATTTTGATTTTGGACCCACATTTATTTTCCGCCTTTATTTTGATTTTGGACCCACATTTATTTTCCGCCCTTATTTTGATTTTGGACCCACATTTATTTTCCGCCCTTATTTTGATTTTGGACCCACATTTATTTTCCGCCCTTATTTTGATTTTGGACCCACATTTATTTTCCGCCCTTATTTTATTTTTAAGGCAGTTTCTTTGCCAAGTGCTAGAATTTGCCATGCAAGTTTTTAAACTTGTGCCTGACTCTCATGCCCATCTGTTTGGTGTCATTGCAGAAGCGGCGGCGGTAACAAACACTTAGAGCGTGAGATTGCCTTTTTTGGGATTTTGAACACATATTTATTTTCTGCTGTAATTTATTTGTTGCCAAAAATGTTTTTAAATACGTGCCTGACTCTCATGCCCATCTGTTCGGTGTCATTGCAGAAGCGGCGGCGGTAACACACACTTAGAGCGTGAGATTGCCTTCCTTTGGATTTTGGACACAAATTTATTTTTTGCAATGATTCTTTTTTCAAAATACTTTTAAATTCGTGGCTGACTCATAAATTTGGGGGGGGCTCATATTGGCCCACTTCCCACTGACTCTCATGCCCATCTGTTTGGTGTCGTTTCAGATGCGGCGGCGGTAACAAACACTTAGAGCGTGAGATTGCCTTTATTTGAATTTTGAACCCATATTTATTTTCTGCTGTAATTTATTTGCTACCAAAAATGTTTTTGAATTTGTGCCTGACTCTCATGCCCATCTGTTTGGTGTCATTTCAGATGCTTTTCCTTTGGATTTTGGACCCACGTTTTTTTTTGCAATGATTGGGGGGGGCTAATATTGGCCCACTTCCCACTGACTCTCATGCTCATCTGTGTCATTGCAGAAGCGGCGGCGGTAACAAGCACTTAGAGCGTGAGATTGCTTTACTTCGGAATTTGGTCCCACATTTTGTTTGCAATTATTTATTTGAGGCTGATTCATAAATTTGGGGGGGGGGGCTAATATTGGCCCACTTCCCACTGACTCTCATGCTCATCTGTGTCATTGCAGAAGGCCGGCGGGTAACAAGCACTTAGAGCGTGAGATTGCTTTCCTTCGGAATGACCTTGCCCAGGCGCGTGCGGACAAGAAGCTTGGGGATGAGCAACTGGAAGCATTTGCCACAGGTGGGTTTGGGTCCTGGAATGGGGTGGGTTGGTTGGTTGGTTGGAATCCTGTAATGTGTTGGGGTGGGTGGTTGGTTGAGGGGGATGACCTTGCCCAGGCGCGTGCGGACAAGAAGCTTGGGGATGAGCAACTGGAAGCATTTTTCACAGGTGGTTTTGGGTCCTGGAATGGGGTGGGGTGGATGGGCGGGTGGTGGTTGGAATCCTGGAATGTGTTGGGGTGGGCTGTTTGTTGGGGTGGGGTGGTTGGTCGAGGGGGGATGACCTTGCCCAGGCGCGTGCGGACAAGAAGCTTGGGATGAGCAACTGGAAGCATTTTCCACTGGTGGTTTTGGGTCCTGGAATGGGGTGGGTGGTGGGGGTGGGGTGGTTGGAATCTGGAATGGAGTGGGCTGGTTGGTTGGGGTGGGTGGGTTGTTAAGGGGAATGACCTTGCCCAGGCGCGTGTGGACAAGAAGACTGCTGAATGAGCAAGTATAAGCGTTTCCACAGGTGGGTTGAGGTCCTGGAATGGGGTGGGTGGTGGATTGAGGTCCTGGAATGGGGTGGGTTTGGTTGGTTGAATCCTGGAACGTGGTTGGGGTTGGGTGGTGGTTGGTTGAGGGGTATTGACCTTGTCCAGGCGCGTGCCAAGAAGAAGACTGGGGATGAGCAACTGGAAGCATTCGACACAGATGGGTTGGGTGGTTCCTGGGGTGGTTGGTTGGTTGGTTGGAATCATGGAATGTGGTGGGGTGGGATGCTTGGTTGGGGTGGTTGGTTGGGGTGGGTTGGTTGGTTGAGGGGGAATGACCTTTCCCAGGCGTGTGCGGACAAGAAGACTACTGATGAGCAAGTACAAGCATTTGCCACAGGTGGGTTGGGGTCCTGGAATGTGGTGGGGTGGGTTGGTTGGTTGGTTTGGTTGGAATCCTGGAATGGGGTGGGGTGGAGTCCTGGTGTGGGTAGTTTAGGGTGTGGTGTGGGGGGGGGGAGGGGGGGGGGGGGGATGACCTTGCCGAGGCGCGTGCCAATAACCCCTTGCCCCCCCACCCACCCACCCACCCACCCCCAGAGCTGAGGAGCCCTGTATTCATCCAAGCAGCGATGCGAGGAGTGTGTGCGGGGACTGACCTTGGAGCTTGCCAAAAAGCCGACAAGAGTCCACCTGCTGCTGACACGAATTATGGGGGGCTTAGCCCTCTTACACCCCTCACCCCCCCGTACCAAATAAACTACCCCACCCCACCCCACCCACCCCACCACCCTCACCACCCCCCCCTCACCACCCCACCACCCCACTCACCACCCCACCCTTACCCCCTCACCCCACCCAACCCCCCACCCACCCTCACCCCACCCCCACCCTTACCCCCTCACCCCACCCCACCCTTACCCCCTCACCCCACCCCACCCTTACCCCCCCACCCACCCCACCCTTACCCCCCTCACCCCAACCCACCCTTACCCCCCCCTCACCCCAACCCCACCCTTACCACCCTCACCCCAACCCACCCTCACCACCCACCCTACCCCCCTCACCACCCCACCCTCACCCAACCCACCCTTACCCCCCTCACCCTCACCCCACCCACCACCCCATCACACTCACCCCACCCCACCCTTACCCCCCTCACCACCCCACCCTCACCCCCTCACCCCAACCCACCCTTACCCCCCACCCCACCCCTTACCCCCTCACCACCACCCCACCTCACCCCCCTCACCCCACCCCACCCTTACCCCCCTCACCACCCACCCCACCCCCCTCACCCCACCCCACCCCACCCTTACCCCCCTCACCACCCACCCCCTCACCCCTCACACCACCCCTCACCACCCCACCCTTACCCCCCTCACCCCACCCACCCTTACCCCCTCACCACCCCACCCTCACCCCACCCCACCCTTACCCCCCTCACCCCACCCACCCCCCCTCACCACCCCACCCTCACCCCACCCCACCCACCCCACCCTTACCCCCCTCACCACCACCCCCTCACCACCCTCACCACCCCACCCTTACCCCCCTCACCACCCACCCCTCACCCCCCCTCACCCACCCCACCCTTACCCCCTCACCACCCACCCTCACCACCCTCACCACCCCACCTTCACCCCACCCACCTTACCCCCCCTCACCCCACCCCCACCCTATACCCCTCACCACCCCACCACCCCAGAGCTGAGAGCCCTGTATTCATCCAAGCAGCGATGCGAGGAGTGTGTGCGGGGGCTGACCTTGGAGCTGGCCAAAAGTAGACAAGAAGTCCACCTGCTGCTCACACGAATTGTGGGGGGATCAGCGGTCATGCAAGCTGCAGGACTTCCCACTCCTTCAGCAAATGAGTCACAAGCTCTGGCATCGAATATCTCACAACACTTGCACCGGATGTACACCAACAACACACTCAAGGTCAGTCCCCACTGTGGTGGGTGGGTGTAGTGGTGGTGGGTGGGTGTCTGGGTGTGGTGTAGGGGGGGGGGGGGGGGGGCAAGCAACGTGTATACCAACAACACACTCAAGGTCAGTCCCCACTGTGGTGGGTGGTGTTAGTGGTGGTGGGTGGGTGTTTGGGTGTGGGTGTAGGGGGGGGGGGGGGGGGGGGGGGGGGCAAGCAACATGTACACCAACAACACACTCAAGGTCAGTCCCCACTGTGGTGGGTGGGTGTAGTGGTGTATGTGGGTGTAGGTGTAGGGGGGGGGGGGGGGGGGGGGGGGGCAAGCAACATGTAAACCAACAACACACTCAAGGTCAGTCCCCACTGTGGTGGGTGGTGTAGTGGTGGTGGGTGGGTGTTTGGGTGTGGGTGTAGGGGGGGGGGGGGGGGGGGGGGCAAGCACCATGTACACCAACAACACACTCAAGGTCAGTCCCCACTGTGGTGGGTGGGTGTAGTGGTGGTATGTGGGTGTAGGTGTAGGGGGGGGGGGGGGGAGGGCAAGCAACATGTAAACCAACAACACACTCAAGGTCAGTCCCCACTGTGGTGGGTGGGTGTAGTGGTGGTGGGTGGTGGGTGGTGTTAGGTAGGGGGGGGGGGAGGGCAAGCAACATGTATACAACAACACACTCAAGGTCAGTCCCCACTGTGGTGGGTGGGTGTAGTGGTGGTCGGTGGGTGTCTTATTGGGTGGGTGGGTGTAGTGGTGGGTGGGTGTAGTGTGTGTGGTGGGGGTGGGTGGGTAGTGGGTCAACCACTACCCACCATCCACCACCACCCACTACCCAGCACCCTCTACACACCACCCCCTCCTAAGTTTGTGTAGGCCACCTTGCATGATATGCAGCTCAACCACCACCTACCCACCACAACCACCCACTACCAGCACCCACTACCCACCACCCACGCACCACTCCCTACTAAGCTTGTGTGGGCCACCTTGCATGATATGCAGCTCAACCACTACCCACCCACTACCCAGCACCCACTACCCACCACCCACTACCCGCCATCCACAACCCACCCACCCACCACCCACTACCACCACCCACTACCCACCACCCACTACCCACCACCCTCTACCCACTGTGGTGGGTGGGTGTAGTGGTGGTGGGTGGGTGTTTGGGTGTGGGTGTAGGGGGGGGGGGGGGGGGGGGGGGGCGGGGGGGGGGGGGGAGGGCAAGCAACATGTACACCAACAACACACTCAAGGTCAGTCCCCACTGTGGTGGGTGGGTGTAGTGGTGGTATGTGGGTGTAGGTGTAGGGGGGGGGGGGGGGGGGGAGGGCAAGCAACATGTACACCAACAACACACTCAAGGTCAGTCCCCACTGTGGTGGGTGGGTGTAGTGGTGGTATGTGGGTGTAGGTGTAGGGGGGGGGGGGGAGGGCAAGCAACATGTACACCAACAACACACTCAAGGTCAGTCCCCACTGTGGTGGTGGGTGTAGTGGTGGTATGTGGTGTAGGTGTAGGGGGGGGGGGGGGAGGGCAAGCAACATGTAAACCAACAACACACTCAAGGTCAGTCCCCACTGTGGTGGGTGGGTGTAGTGGTGGTGGGTGGGTGGGTGGGTGTAGGTGTAGGGGGGGGGGGGGGGGAGGGCAAGCAACATGTATACCAACAACACACTCAAGGTCAGTCCCCACTGTGGTGGGTGGGTGTAGTGGTGGTCGGTGGGTGTCTTAGTGGGTGGGTGGGTGTAGTGGTGGTGGGTGGGTGTAGTGTGTGTGGTGGGGGTGGGTGGGTAGTGGGTCAACCACTACCCACCATCCACCACCACCCACTACCCAGCACCCTCTACACACCACCCCCTCCTAAGTTTGTGTAGGCCACCTTGCATGATATGCAGCTCAACCACCACCTACCCACCACAACCACCCACTACCCAGCACCCACTACCCAGCACCCACGCACCACTCCTTACTAAGCTTGTGTGGGCCACCTTGCATGATATGCAGCTCAACCACTACCCACCCACTACCCAGCACCCACTACCCACCACCCACTACCCACCATCCACAACCCACCCACCCACCACCCACTACCCACCACCCACTACCCACCACCCTCTACCCACTACCACCACCCACTACCCACCACCCTCTACCAGCACCCACTACCCACTACCCACCACCCACCACCCACCACCACCCACTACCCACCACCCTCTACCCACCACCCACTACCCACCACCCACTACCCACCACCCACTACCCACCACCCACTACCCACCAGGGACTATGAGGCTGGCCATCCCCCCCTCCACTAACCCACCACCACCCACTACCCACCACCCACCCCCACCACCCCCTTCTTGTGTGTAGGCCACCTTGCATGATATGCAGCTCAAGCGGGACTATGAGGCTGGCCATCCCCCCCTCCACTAACCCACCACCACCCACTACCCACGACCCACCACCCACCCCACCCACCCCTTCTTGTGTGTAGGCCACCTTGCATGATATGCAGCTCAAGCGCGACTTTGAGGCTGGCCATCACCACTCTCCCCACCACGCTCCCCCCGAGGTGGGCCAGAGGAAGGTCGTCGTGGCTAGCACGCACGCCTCTGTCCGCCAGCCATCTGGTGTCAAGGTGAAAGTAGAGAGCACTTCCGCCGAAGCCCGAGACAACACATCAGAAGGGGGTCCTGACGTCAGAGACAAAGAGAGGCCACGACAAGATGGCAAAAACAAGAAATCAGAAGGGAGTGCTGATGTACGACACAAGAAATCAGAAGGGAGTACTGATGTACGGCAAAAAGACAAGGATAAGAAATCAGAAGGGGCTGAATCTCGAGACAAGAAGTCAAAAGGGGGGGAGTCAGGCTCAAGGCTAGAAGTGTCCCTCACCACCAACGACATGACTAAACTGCACAGTGAAGCAACCACTGCCGGCACCACCACTGCCCACACCGCTGACCTGGCTGTACAGCCCACTGCTGCCACCACTGCCCACCCCACTGCTGAACTGCGCAGTGTGGCAACCACTGCCGGCGCCCCCAGCGCGCAGTGCCTACTCGCCGACCTGGCTGTACAGCCCACTGCCGCAAGCACTGCCCATCCTACCGCTGTCCTGGCTGGGCAACCCACTGCCGCCACCACTGCCCAGCCCACCGCTGACCTGGCTGGGCAACCCACTGCCGCCACCACTGCCCAGCCCACCGCTGACCTGGCTGTACAGCCCACTGCTGCCACCACTACCCACCCTAAAGCTGACCTGGCTGTACAGCCCACTACTGCCACCACTGCCCACCCCACCGCTGACCTGGCTGGGCAACCCACTGCCGCCACCACTGCCCAGCCCACCGCTGACCTGGCTGTACAGCCCACTGCCGCCACCACCACTAGTGCGCAAGCTAGGAGGGCATCGCCAGGTGCTGGCGAGAAGAAGAATTTGAAAGGGGGGGGGGAGGAGGAGGAGGAGGAGGCGAAAGGGGGGGAGAAGGGCAGAAGCTCGCCTGGTGTGGGCCTGGCTAGTGTGGGTGTAGGTGTGGCTGGTGTCGGCCCGGCTGGTGTGGGTCTGGGTGTGGCTGGTGAGGCTGTGGCTGGTGAGGCTGTGGGTGGTGAGGCTGTAGCTGGTGTGTGTGACCCCGACAGGGTGTGCGACATTACAGCAGAAGATGCTCAGAAGCCAGTCCCCTCGAATGCTGAGATGGATGACAGGGAGGAGGATAATAGTGCGGCCCAACATGCCGCATCAACATCACCGGCCTCTTGCAAGCGCTCACTCGAAGCTGGCTCGGAGCGAGAAGCCAAGCGACCGCATGTGTTGTGATTGGTTCATGGCATGGTCTATCAACCAGGGCATCAACATCACCAGCCTCTTGCAAGCGCTCACTCGAATCTGGCTCGGAGCGAGACGCCAAGCAACTGCATGTGTTGTGATTGGTTCGATGGCAGGGCATCAACATCACCATCCTTTCGTCAGCGCTCACTCAAATCTGGATCAGAGCGAGAACCCAAGCAACTGCATACATGTGTTGTGAGCTTGGGCTGTTGGCACGGTCTATCAACCATGACGTCAACATCACCATCCTTTCGCATGCGCTCCCTTGAAGCTGGCTTGGAGAGAGAAGTCAAGCGACCGCATGTGTTGTGATTGGTTCAATGCCATGGCATTAACATCACCATCATTTCGCAAGCGCTCACTCGAAGTGTGAAGCCAAGCGACCGCATGTTTTTTGATTGGTTCATGGCATGGTCTATCAACCATGACATCAAACATTGCCATCCTCTTGCAAGCGCTCCCTCGAAGCTGGATCGGAGCGAGACGCCAAGCAACTGCATGTGTTGTGAGCTTGGGCTGTTGGCATGGTCTATCAACCATGACATCAACATCGCCAGTCTCTTGCAAGCGCTCACTCGAAGCTGGCTCAGAGCGAGACGCCAAGCAACCGCATGTGTCGTGAGTCAACACTTCAGCAGTAGTGTTCGTAGTAGTGCAACACGTCAGCAGTGGATGCGCAGAAGCTGACCCCTCTGATGCTGAGGAGCATGAGGGGGAGAAGAACAAGAAACGAGAGGAGAAGACCGTGCCGCATCAACATCACCAGCCTCTTGCAAGCGCTCACTTGAATCTGGATCGGAGCAAGAAGCCAAGGGACTGCTTGTGTTGTGATTGGTTCAATGGCATGGCATCAACATCACCATCCTTTCGCATGCGCTCCCTTGAAGCTACCTTGGAGAGAGAAGCCAAGCGACCGCATGTGTTGTGATTGGTGACAGCTGTGCGCGCTTTGTAGTGCCCTGGTGGCAACGCCAATCGAACTGAAGCCTTGGTTTCGCTAATTTGTTTCGGGATACCCACTCCTGGGGTGAAATACCTTCCACGAATAAAAAAAGAAAAACATGTTTTTCTTACCTGCCAAGTGAATAAGTTGTGGGGATAATATACCAGATGTGCATTTCATAGTTTTCCATTTCAGCTATGAGCAGCAGCTTCTAGGCAGCTCCCTGAGCCAGCCACTTGGCTAAGCCCAATCATTTTGACATTTCTGGACCAGGGTACTACTTCTTGCCAACTTTCTAGTGCAAAAAGCGCATTAGAAAGAAAAGACGTCAAATTGGTCAGCGCTTTTTAGTGCAAAAAGCGCAAAAACTGCGCGCTGCGCCCATTGAGGGTTGAAAAAACTGCGCAAAACGCGCAGAGGGGCTCAAAAAGGCAGCCCGACACCGGTCTGCCGCGTGCGCTTAGTAGTGCCCTGTTCTGGTCAGTTGATTATGTCAGCTTCCAGACACACCAGGATACGCTTTGGCTGAATAGCCAGTCAGGGGAGCTGCCTAGAAGCTGCTGTGTATAGCTGAAAACAAGAACGCTGGTGCATTTCAGATGAGGACACTTCTGCAGATGCGCCTACTCTTTTGTGGGAGTGGCAACGCCATTCGAACCGAGCCCTCGGTGTCGCTGGTTGGTTTCGGGATACCCCCTGCTGGTTGGTTTCGGGATACCTCCTGCTGGTTGGTTTCGGGATACCCCCTGCTGGTGATACCTTTCACACCTTCAAAATAAAAAAGCGGCTTGACAGCCTTGTAACGATAACGCCTGGTGGGGCGTGGGATTAAGCGAGCCCTGTCTTACGGCGGTACAGAACAGGCTGCTTCTTAACCTGGACAGTGCTACCATGGCTATTGATAGGGACCGCGGACACGAAGGCGCACCCGTAGGGATTCGAACCCCGCACCTTCTGCCTGATTTTAACGAACTCAACCATTGAGCCAATCGTCGGAACGGGAGATTGGGACTTGTATATACCAGGAAGTGGGTGGGGTAGGCTGGGTGGTGGGTTGTAGTCGTGGTGTGTGGTGGTGGTGGGTGCTGGTGGTGGTGGGTGTGGTGGGTGGTGGTGGGTTGTAGTAGTAGTGGAGGGTGGGTGAGGCCCAGCAAACAGGGAGATTGGGACTTGTATATGACAAGAAGAACGGAACTCTCCTGCCGGTTCCGTTGACTTAGTATCAAGCTGTCGGTTGCGTGGACTTGGCGCCACGCTGTCGGTTTCATTGACTTGGCGGCACGCTGTCGGTTTCATTGACTTTGTATCACGCTGTCGGTTTCATTGACTGGGCGCCACAACAGTTGCGGCGCAACCATACTTTCGGGAATGTGGCGTATAGCCTGGTGTAGGGCAGAGCAGAAGCTTGGAGCACCAGGGGGTTCGGGGGGCAGCTGGACAAGCTACCATTGTGGTACAACGACCTGAAATGCCCAGGGCAACCGTAGGGAGAATCGAACCCCCGTAGGGGGAATCGAACCCCCAGTAGGGGGAATCGAACCCCAGTAGGGGAATCGAACCCCCAGTAGGGGGAATCGAACCCCAGTAGGGGGAATCGAACCCCCTGCTTCGTTTCAGCAATTTGGTGTACCACTAGACCAATATATATCGCTGAAACGGGCTGTGGCGTATAGCATGGTAAAGGGCAGAGCCGAAGCTCGGAGCCCCAGGGGGTTCGGGGGGCAGCGCGTCGCACTGGGGTCGCTAAATTTGCGACGCGACACACACAACAAAACTGTGCAAGGGCTCTGCAAAAAGCACTGATGACGCCTGGTGGGGTGTGGTATTAAGGAAACCCGTCGTACGCGGGTAGAAAGCGGTCTTCTACCTCAACCGGACAAGCTACCATCGCGGTTGACAACGACTTGCAACGCCAAGAACGACTGAAGGGGGAATCGACCCCCCGTCTCTTTATCCTGAAAGTGATTTGGTCTACCACTAGACCACTGTGCAAAGGCTCTGTATGTATGTATGGATGATTTGTTTATACAATTATTTTGCTTCAGGAGGTGGGTCCCTTTCTGCACACACCAAGGTCCCCTTGCATACACGAACCTGGGGGGCTTTGGGTGAGTTGGTTCGCTGCGTTTGGTTGAGTTGTATGACACTGTAGGGGGGGGGGGGGGGGGGGGGGGGGGGTCCCTTGCATACACCAACCTAGGGGGGTGGACTTAAATTTGGTTACATTGCCCTAGTAATGATAACGCCTGGTGGGGCGTGGTATTATGGAGCCCTGTCTTACGGCGGTAGAGAACGAGCTGCTACTTTACCTGGGCATTGCTACCATGGCGGTTGACAGCGACCGCGGACACAAAAGCGCACCCGTAGGGATTCGAACCCAGCACCTTCTTCAGTCTGGCGAAATGATCAACCAATGAATCATTTTCCGAACTGGGTTAACGATGCTTTCTACTGTTTACCCAGCGCTATAAATGAGTAATAAGCCTTATGACGGGGCGTGAGGTTGAGGGACAGGCAGTCCGTTTAAAAAAGTTTATGCATGGATTGTTTTAGCAATTTGCTCCCATATTGTGGCCTGCACGAGTTGTAATTTAATTGAGTTGTTACATTGCTTTCAGCCAACTCTGGCATGCTCACTGTCTACCAATTCCAAAACCAGAACTTGAACTTGGTTACATAGCTTGAGCCAGCAATTTGGCTGCTCGCTGTCATCGGCAGTAAACAAATATTGAAATATTAGCAGGAAAAATCTCACGCGAAACTGCGCGAACTCATCATTTTCTTTCCACTTCCAAGTACGGAAACCAAATCTCCCCTTCCGATACGTACGGAAACCAAGTCTCCCCTTCCGATACGTACGGAAAACAGATAGAAAATAAGGTACTGGTATAAGGAGAACGTAACGAGAACGCCTGGTGGGGCGTGGGAATAAGGGAGCCTGTTGTTCGGCGGCAGAGTATGGAGGGATCGGTATGAAGATACTTGATCCATTAAATGTCTATAAGAATGCTTAGATTTTGATTGGTTTTGATTTTTGAAGATACCGATTACATTTTTCCAGGCAATTGTTTGGCTGCCGAAGACGGCGAGCAGCCAAATTGCTGGCTGAGGCCAAGTAACCAAATTAGACAGTGGGCTAGCGGTGTGCTGAGGCATGGTTAAGTGTTCAGTTCATAGTTAGTAGGCCACATGGTACTACTTCTTGCCAAATTGGTCAGCGCTTGAAGCGCCCAAACGTCAAATTGGCCAGCGCCTTTTAGTGCAAAAAGCGCAAAAATTGCGCGCTGCGTCCACAGGGGGTTGAAAAAACTGCGCGAAATGCACAGAGGGGCACCGCGCTGCCGCGCGCGCTTAGTAGTACCCTGGCAGGCCAGTGTTGGGAACTGCAGTCGGTAGGCCAACGGTGCGATGTGCAATGATTTTTTACAAAAATCACAGTTAAGCGGTAACATGCCGATTATGAATGTTTACTCTCGAAATGGCCCATCGGCATCTCAGGTATGGGCAATGTTTTCGAACTCGCGAAACGTTGGCCTGGGCAAAGGTCACAATCAAGTGTAAATGTTTGTAGTCGATTCAAACGTTGGCTGCAGCATCGGCATGCTCGATTATTAATGTTTAGCACCAGCCACACTGTTGGACCAGGGAACGCGCATCCCAAAGACCCAAACTTCCCATGGCAGCATGCTTTGGCCACATCACCAGCCGTCTTAGGCATAGCAGTTCCTTAAGCTTTCCGGAGTGATATAACTGAAACGTCACAGGGAATGGACTGAAGGATTGTAATAGCTTACAGGTGCGAGGTGCTAACGGGCAGGAGAGCCCGGTATATGAAGAAGATGGCGGCTGTACATCAAGGTACTGCCGGCATGGCGCGTGGCCGAGGCCAACGGCACAGCAGGCAGTAAGACCTACGTGCTCTATAGTCACTCTAGAGAAGGTATGAAACTCATACAATAACATCCCCCCCAATTCCTGGTATTCTTCATACAGAAGAATTCCGGGAATTAGGAGAGTTAAAAAACTAGAGGGACAAAATAAATTATATTGTGCAGGTACAATTAATTGAAACTGGTCAGGCTTGTCAAGAGATCAAAAGTAAAATTATACAGACTGTTGCAAGGCGGGCTGGCACTGTAAAGATGGTAATCTTATCTAGAGAACTCTAAATCACTGATCTAGGTTGGCAGCTTTAAGGAGCTGCCAGGAAGGCACAGACTTATGCTAAAGTAAATATATAAGAAGAAGGGGGATTGATACGGTCATACCTAAGGTCAGCTAACGTATTACCCCTCTGATTGGGAAGTCGACATCTGCAAAGACTCGTCAAATCAAGAGTGACATCAGGATAACTAAATCAGAGACTGACAGGACTAAATGTAATACGTCCCACAGAGGGGGCAGTTGGAATGCATAAGGTCAGCATACTATTCCCCCCATAATTTGGGAGCTCTTAATGAATCCACAAATTACGGATGACGTTATGAGAAATAATTTAAGGTAGACATCCCCCGCAGGCTCATAACTATCAGTCCAGATGGAAGGATAGGATGAGGTACTTCCATTATCATCTATAAGATATATGAAGGTAGGCTGGACAGTAAATACAACTGTCTTGCAGAAGGGAGCTACATGCTGAGAAATCAGATTTGAAGACAGCATGTCACTAGAGGTGTCAGGTGTTGGCAAGAAAACTAGTCAAACTGCTGTGTCAGTACATGGCAGGACAGGATTTGAATTCCTAGAGTGTTCATTGCTATTAAAAAATATGACAGGCGGATCAGAGGGCCAGTGTTTTTTATTTCAGAAATCTTCAGGCCAGTTTGATAGCCACAAGTGGCGACCACAGGCTTATTCTGGGACGGTGCGGTAGCACCGTCTGTAGAGCGCGAAGCGCCGCTCCCTTTAAGGGCTACGCCCCCCAGGCGATTTTTGGGGGGGTGGGCCTTAGAAAACATGCATTTTGCATATGGATGCCATAAATTACACTGGTTTGTGACAACTTTGTCAAGCCTCTAACTGTATAGAACAGTCAACACTAGTTAGTACTACAACCTAGCCCGGTAAACCTTAAATTCATACCATAGTCACTGTAAAGTTATCATCAATACACATTCCTTGCGATCATAAGAAAAGGGTCTGCTTGATCATGTCACATCATGCAAAATGTGATATGATCAACTGTGGTGTCAGCATTGTTTTTTTGGGGGGGGGGACGGGGGGGGGGGGGGGGGGGGGCTGGGCTGGGCCTGTGCGACCCAGGTGCGACCCAGGGCACAAATCACTGACCTGAGGGTCGCCATTGTGGCGACCAAGGGCCCATTTCGCCCGAATTTTGCACACCTGAGGGTCGCACGGGGTGGCGACCGCGCGCCACAATATGCGACCGGTCGCACAAATAAAAAACATTGCAGAGGGCACATTTAAATGCCAGGTGCTGGGAAGCCATCCAGAGTCAGTAGCTTGGCTGCAATGTCGCTGGAGTTGTCGCAATGTTGCTAGGAGCTGGTGAGAAGCTATAGGGCATGTAGGACTTGCTGGGGAACTGGGGAAGGTCAAACAATTAGTCCTAGGGAGCTGCTTGGGTAATCACTCTGACTCTACTAGGAGGCTGCCAGGCAGGTAGGACCTGCTAAGATATTGCTTATCAAGAGCGTAACTGTGACTGCCGCAGGGAAGCTGCAGATCAGGGGGGCTGCAGAGAGCTGGACCGATGGCACAGACTTAAACTAAATAGATGAGGGCAGGCAATCTATAAGGTTGGAAAAGTCTATGGGATCACGGAAAAGTCAGCATGATATCCCCCCCATGATATGGAAGGTAGGGTTCCAAATCAGAGGACTTCAGTGAACTAAGCTGATCATTTCATCTTGCGGGTTAGTGCATCATACTTTTCGGTGTATACGGCAGATTAGATGTGCAGTACATCTAGCAGTACAGCATGGGCAATACACCAGTGCATTGAGTACTGTGGTGCACATATGTCAGTGTATGGTACCGTATGCACAAATGTACATCAGTACGGCAGTACATTTGTGCATCAGTGCATATTCAAACATCAGTACATGATAATGCACCATGATCAGATCAAAACAGAATCACCAAGTCAGATCAGATCATTACTACATTAGTCACATCAGAGGTCAGTGCACAAATGCATGTGCATATATGGAGTCACTGATCACTTCATATGCAATGTAAAATGAAGGAAACGATCAGTCATGATTGCGCCAGATCAGAGCAACAATATGTAGATCATTCGAAATCTGGTTCATTGATCAGATTGGTACACCACTCAGATTACGTCAGATCAGTGCCTTGTACAGATCGTACAGATCAGATCAACATTATGAAGATCAGTCACTTAGATCAGTACAGTTCCTCAGATCAGTTACTCAGATCATTACATGTACATTAAGCAATCCCCATTCGATATTTCTCCCCTTCCCTATAAAAGAACTAAGCAGTTACCCGATGCCCAAAGGGAGGCGCAGTGCCTTGTATTTCCTACTGCAGTAGGAAGGGTGGAGCAAGGACAGCATGCTGCGGAGGGCAGATGTGGTGAGGATGTGGGGGGAACTAGTGCTATGATCAGTGGGAGTTGGTGACAGTGCAGGTGAACATGCAGCGATGGGTGCAGGGTACTTCAAATGGCCAAATTGGCCAGCGCTTTAGCGCACTTGAAAACAAAAAAAACTGCGCTTTGTAGTGCAAAAAGCGCAAAAATGCTTGCAGCGCCCACAAGGGGTTGCAAAAAACTGCGGTTAAAGCGCGGAGGGGGTCAAAAAGTCAGCGCTCAAAAGCTCAAAAGCGCGCGCTTTGAATTACCCTGGATGGGTGCATTACTGCTAGTGACGTCAACACAAATCTGTTCTTTGTCATCCTCAGGAGGAAGTGGTGGGACAGGTGGTGAAGGGAGTGTGAATGTGAATGTGTCGTCCCTATCAGTTGTCATTGATGGGGTCAGCACTTCAGTGGCGTGGGTGGCAGGATGCCAGGCTGTGGAGGCAATGGTACTGTCATCTGGGGATGATGCGGTTGATGTTGTGGATGATGTGTTTGCGTGCTCAGTGTTGGTGTACTCAAATGGTCTGGAGGTTGATGTGGACGTGTAGTCATCATCAGTGCTTGCAGTGTAGTTAGGAAGTTCCCCCCCATGCAAGTGGTTAATACCAACGGTAGTGGATTTGGAGTCATCATGATTGATGTGGCGGTGGATGTGGAAGTGTGGTTGTCTGAGTTAGAAGTGGATATTCTGTCTTCATCAGTGTTTGCAGACGGGGCCATATGTGGGACTGTGGCATATTTAGATGTGGTGGTCAGAGCTGCATGTGCTATGCCAGGTGCTATTGCAGTTGCTATGGCAGGTGCTATGGCAGGTGCTATGATAGTACACTTAGACAATCCCCCCCCCATGCAAGTGGTCATATCCAATATGTGGGTTAATCAGAGGGACATTAGGAAGAACATCATCATCATTTCGGACTCCAGCAAGGAAGTCGGCTGCATCTTGTTCTGATAGATCAGTTTCTAGGACTGAGATGGGATCAGGGCGAGCATCTTCGGCGGCAGCTAAGGGGCCCCTACCGAAAAGACGGCGGAGGTATCGCACTATCGCAGTGCTTCTGCAGCATTGTTGGTATGTTGGCTGACTTGGTCGGCCAGGCGTGGAGAAAGACATACAATCAATGATGTGGATGAAAGCCACGAAGTTGCTCAGTCCGGTTATCCGAACAGTGTTGGAATCACGATGGACGGGATAATGCATGCCATTCACTGGTTCACCATATGGTCTATTGTCATGAGCACCATCTGTTATCGGGTATTAGAATAGCATTACATGTTGTGTCGATTACCCTTGTAGTCGTCTGCGTGTATAGCAGGGCGTAGGTAAGGTTCTATGCCCCGGCACTGCCTGGCAGCAACCCAGCTCCTGGACCCGGCAGGAAGCCGTCCTGGCCGGTTGGCCGGTCCAGGCAGTTGGGTATGATACACCTACATATCATATCATAACACCATCCACAACTGAGTAGCAGCAACGGTAATCTTGGAGCGGGCAAACAGTTGCATAATCCCAACTTGTGAATGCGTTTACCCCACCATCATATGGAGTGCAGGTACGGTGACTATGGCTAGCTCCGGCTTACGCTATGGTGTCCTTAACTTCACGTCCTGTGAGTAACGGTATTACACGGATGTAACAATTTCAATTTCAATTTCAATTGGAGTGCAGGTCTTTGGCGGTATCCTGAAGTGGTTCATTTCTCCAGACATTGTCGCTGACCAGGAGGAGGTGACGACGGGTGAAGATTAGTCCAGCGGGGTGACCATGATTGGCGATCTGGATGTGCCCCCCATTTCGGTGGAAGGCGATCAGCCGAGATAGAAATAGCCAGATGTGGTCACCTAGAATCTCGGATCTCGGATTGGGAGGGGGAGGATTGCTCAGAGCAGGGTACCCGAATGAAAAAAATCTCCAGATACCCGAATGAAAAAATTTATTTTTGATTGAGGGATTAGCCTGTCAAAAATGTCCGTGTGTGTGTGTGTCCGTCACAACCTACTTTTCAGGTTTCACTTCAAATCACAAAAAAACGAAACATTGTATAAGATTTCCCCAATATAAGACATTTTCATTCGGGACGCGCCTCCAGGCGCCCTTTATTTTTGATTGAGGGATTAGCCCGTCAAAACTGTGTGTGTGTGTGTGTGTGTGTGTCACAACCTACTTTGCAGGTTTCACTTCAAATCACAAAAAAACGAAACATTATACAACATATAACAATTATAAGACTTATTGATACCGGACATTTTCTCACGAGAACACATATGAGCATCGCAATTCAAGAAAAGGAGCTAAGGTTTGTGCTTTTTGGATATATATTAGTAGGATATGGCGATGCTCCATTGCTCGAATCCTCGAATTCAACGTTTTCTAAATTTCTAAATTTCTAATTTTCTACTATTTAATAAGTCTTAATTAGTTTTAAATGTATTAACTATTAATAGTTCAAACCATATCTGGATATCAATAACTTATCAAACCCGATATTTATTAGTAGGATATGGGCCAAAAGCTACAATTTTTGGGTAACAATTGTCATCATTTTAAATTCGTACCATCCAATCACGTGCGCAAACATGGGTATGGGAATGAAATTGTCGTAAAAAAATCGAGGCGAAACATGCAAGCATCACAATGAACGAATCATTCTCCTAGGGCACTTGAGCTATTATTAGCACGGATTTCACCCACAACTCACCCGCAGGGCCGTGCGTGGGGTGGGCCAGGTTGGAAATCAAGCCACGCCAATTAACTAAGGTACTCATAATTCTCGTAATGTTCATGTTTCCAGCCTTGCAACTTGCACAATGAGCAATTCCATGGGAAACGAATACAAATCCATCTCACGCACTTGCGACCATCGTGCTGTAAACCATGGAGGTACAAACGTTCGCATGGGCACTTCCGAGGCCGTCAGCAATGGGACGGAATCGGACGCAGAGGACGCATCGCATTCAAGTGAGACGCAGCCAACCTACTGAAGCTGCGTCTGCGACGCAACGGACCCTTCGACGTTCCTTCGACGACGGAGGACGCAGTGTCCTGAACAATTCGCCTTGGTCCCACTGGCGTGCCACTGCGATGCTGCCACACTGCAAGTCTGCCACTGCCAGACTGTCGACCGCCCCCCCCACCGGGCCCCCACTACATCCGCAATCATCATCACCTGCACCTGGTCGCCGATCTCAGTCCCGATCAATTCTCAATCCCGATCAATTCTCGATCCCGATCAAATCTCAATACCGACGTTAGCCTGTCTTCCCTTCGCCTGCCTCTGCTTGCTTGCTGCTGATCACGACGAATTTTCGCCTCACTCTGCCTGCTTGCTGCCGCTTCCGACAATTCTCCTTCCCGTTAAAATCTCCTTCCAGATCAGCTCCCAATCCCGCTCAATTCACAATCCCGGCGTTCGCCTGTCTCCCCTTCCGCCTCCACCAGGTATCCCACCCACACCCACACACCATGTTTAATGCTTAACATGCACTCCCAATCGCACAGGGGTTAGGCCGCATTGAACTCAATCACGTCCACGTCCAAGTTCGGACCTCTCGACACTTCCCTTCCCACTTCTACCCACTTCTACACCCCCCCACTCCAATCCCATATTCCCATCCTCTCGCCCCTATACCCCACGCCAGCGTCCACCCCCGGACCTGTCAACCTTTCCTCCCACTCCCGCCCCAGATTTTCCTGGCCTGGGCTTTGCTCCCATTGCCCACACCCTTCCTCACTCCCCAGCCGTCATGGTGTAGCACAGCATGGTATGATTTGTACCTACATGCACGGTTTGTTGGTGTAGTATGGCAAGGTGAAGCATAGCATAGCATGTAATGGTTTATACATGCCATGCATGCATGAATTGTACAATGGTAGTATGGTGTGGTATGGCATGGTGTAGCATAGCATGGTATGGTTTGTATATACATGCATGGTATATTAGTATGGTATGGCATGGTGCAACATAGCATGGTTTGTTATGGTTTATACCAACATGCATTGTACAATGGTAGAATGGTGTGGTATGGAATGGTGTAACATAGCATTGTATGGTGTGTACCTACATGCATGGTATATTGGTATAGTATGGCATGTTGCAGCATAGCGGTCTAAATGGAAAGGAAGACAGATGGGATCCCTTCTTCGGGTGGCAGTGTATGCGTAGCCCCTTGTGTGTGCGTGTGTAAGTGTTTGGGTATGTGTGAATGTTTGCATGGGGTTGTCTTGTAGTCCATGGATGGCTTGGTGTGTGTAAGGGTGGGTGTCTGATTGGGTTTTGTGTGTCGATGGGATTGTCTTGTAGTGCATGGATGGCCAGGTATCTGTATCTATGTACGGAAACAGATCTTTGTGGCAGTGCATGTGTAGCCACTTGTGTGTGCATGTGCCTGGGGTTGTCTTGTAGTGCATGGATGGCCAGGTGTGTGTATATGGTATGAACAATGATGTGTGGCAGTGCATGTGCAGCCAGTTGTTCATTTGTGTGTTTCCATGCGTGAGTGTCGGGGTGTGTTTGTGTGTGCATGGGGTTGTCTTGTAGTGCTTGGATAGCCAGATGTTTGCGCATGTGCGTGCACAGTGCTGTGTGGCAGTGCATGGATAGCCAATTGTTTTGTGTGTGCATGTGTGTGTATTTGAGTGTGTTTGTGTTTGCATGGGGTTGTCTTGTAGTGCATGGATAGCCATATGTGCGTGTATTTGCGTGCACAGTGCTGTGTGGAAGTGCCAGAATAGCCAGATGTGTTTGTATGTGCATGCACAGTGCTGTGTGGCAGTGCATGGATAGCCAGATGTGTGTGTATGTGCATGCACAGTGCTGTGTGGCAGTGCTTGGATAGCCAGATGTGTGCGTATGTGCATGCACAGTGCTGTGTTGCAGTGCATGGATAGCCAGATGTGTGTGCATGTGCGTGCACAGTGCTGTGTGGAAGTGCATGGATAGCCAGATGTGTGTGTATGTGCGTGCGCAGTGCTGTGTGGCAGTCCATGGATTGCCTCATGAGTGTGTTTGTGCATGCACAGTGCTGTGTGGCAATGCATGGATAGCCATATGTGTGTGTATGTGTGTTCGCAGTGCTGCGTGGCAGTGCAGGGTAGCCAGATGTGTGTGTATGTGCTTGCACAATGTTGTGTGGAAGTGCATGTATAGCCAGCTATGTGTGTGTATGTGCGTGTGCAGTGCTGTGTGGCAGTCCTAGGTAGCTGGATGTGTGTGTATGTCCTTTCGCAGTGCTGTGTGGAAGTGCATGGATAGCCAGATGTATGTGTATGCGCGTGCACAGTGCTGTGTGGCAGTGCATGGATAACAATTTGTATTGTGCGTGTATGCGTGCGTATTTGAGTGTTTCGTGTTTGCATGGGGTTGTCGTGTAGTGCATGGATAGCCAGATGTATTTGTTTGTAGTAGCACATGGCTGTGCGACAATGTATGTGTAGCCAGTTGTTTTGTGTGTGCATGCTTGAGTGGCTGAATGTGTTCGTGTTTTCGTGTGGTAATGTAGTGCATGGTTAGCCAGATGTGTGTGTATATGCGTGCACAGTGCTGTGTGGCAGTGCATGGATAGCCAGCTATGTGTGGGTATGTGCGTGCGCAGTGCTGTGTGGCAGTGCTAGGTAGCCACATGTGTATGTCCATGCAAAGTGCTGTGTGGTAATGCATTTATAGCCAGCTATGTGTGTATGTGCGTGCACAGTGCTGTGTCGCAGCGCATGGATAGCCAGATGTGTGAGAATGTGCCTGCGTAGTGCTGTGTGGCAGTGCATGGATAGCTAGTTGTTTGTGTATGTGCGTGCTCCTAAGTTGTCAAATGTTTTGTAGCTTATTCTGCTATTAGTACCTACTTACTCCACTACTTATGAAACTCCCAGCCTTCCTCTTCTCACTTTCTCGCATTCTGCATATCAACAATTTCTCGACTATTTGCCCCATGTCCTGCCCGTGACGTCTAATGTGTTTAGGATTTGGTTGCTTATTGGTTTGAATGCCACCGGTTGACCATAATTCAGATGCTACGTGTCCAAGCTGTCGAGACTATGTGTTCCAAATCCTACGCACGCCAGGAACACGCCCAGCCGACTCTACAACCTAATTGGCAAAACACATTTCAGACCGCATATCACACTGCGATCTCGTAATACGATATTGCATTAGGTAACAAGCGGCTTGTGTCCTGGGGGTCCTCAATTAATTGCCATACATGTTGGGAATGAAGCCACATCAAGCTTGTATGCGGCTGACCGAACAAATTCCCCAAAATCAACAATTCCTCTGATTGGTTACATTTTGTGTGCATCAGATGCTTGCAAATAAAGCCCATCTACAAGACAGTCTAGGCACCTTTAATACCACTTCAAATTTAACAACCCTACAAAATGTCAATTGTCGTTACTTCACAGTAAACAAAGCTACATCCATCGATTCAATTCAATTAAATCCAAATATATTGAATTCAAATGAATACAACTCAAATCAATTAAATGCTTTCAATTCAAGTCCAAACAATTCAATATTGATTCAATCAAATTAATTAAAAACATATTAATTAATGAATTAATGAGTCAATACAATTTAATTAATTGAATTAAAGTAAAGTAACAATTAATTAAATATAATTTAATTGATGATGTAATTAATTAAACAGTACCAATGACTTTAAAATAATTTTGTTTATTCATTTTAATCGTGTTATTAATGAATTAATTCAATTAATTAAATTAATTAAACATTTATACAATTATAAATACAATTATGCAATTAAATCCGAATTTAATTCTTAATTAAATTCATGATTATTTCAAACATTTTCATTCGGGACGCGCCTCTAGGCGCCCTTTATTTTTACCCGAATGAAAAAAATTATTTTTGATTGAGGGATTAGCCTGTCAAAAATGTCCGTGTGTGTGTGTGTCCGTCACAACCTACTTTTCAGGTTTCACTTCAAACCACAAAAAAACGAAACATTGTATAAGATATCCCAAATATAAGACATTTTCATTCGGGACGCGCCTCCAGGCGCCCTCTATTTTTTGAAGAGGGATTAGCCCCATTAAAATGTCCGTCCGTGTGTCACAAACCATTTTTTCAGGTTTTATGAAAAACATCAAAAAAGTTGAACATTCTATATTTTTGATGAATTATAAGACATATTTATACCGGACGAATTCTGACCAGAGCATGTCTAAGCATCGCAATTCACGAAAAGGAGCTCAGCTTGGGCCAAAAAGTTACAATTCACGGTTAACAATTTGATTTAAGGGTGTTTTAAGCTAACATTTCAAATTTGAACCACATAAACACATGCGTATACATAGGTTTGGGAACAGAATAGTCGTCAAAAAACCAAGGCGCAACATGTACGCATCACAATGGACGAAACATTCCCCTAGGGCACTTGTGCTATAATTAGCCCACGGACCCCACCTCAGGGCCGTGCGTGGGGCAGGGGCGGGGGCCACCGGGCGGGGTCGGGGGCAGGGGCGGGGGCGGGGGCAGGGGCAAGCCACGCCACCTGCCGCTGGCCAAAAACCCGTTCAGGAGGACGGGACATACCGTTCACGGGGGCAGGGGCAAGCCACGCTACCTGCCGCTGGCCAAAAACCCGTTCAGGAGGACGGGACATACCGTTCACGTCTGGGCTGGGCCGAAACATGCAATATCTTGTACAAATCCCGTAAAATCAACCATACACCTAATTGGCCTCATTTTTCTTGCAACAAATTCTTTAAAAATAGCCAATCTACATACATTGCATTTCATTACATTACAGAAACGTTCAATACTGCTTAAAAAATCAACAACCCTTCAAAAACTCTCTTTTTCGTCACTTTATAGTTAACAATGCTACATCATCAATCGAATCATTGGAATTCAATTAATTTAATGCCTCCAGGCGCCCTTCAAATTTAATCCTATTCGAATTGATAAAAATAAAAGCAATTACATGCATTCAAATCACGTAAATTAAATTATCTTAAATGGAAAGGAATAAATCGAATTAAAATAAAACAACATTAAATACAATTCAATTTAATTAATATATTACATTAAATTAAGGATTCGAATAATTTCATTCGGGACGCGCCTCCAGGCGCCCTTAATAGGAGAAGGTGGAGGTGGGTGCTCAGAGCAGGGGGGGGGGGGGGGGGAGTCCCAACGGGGTTATAGGAGATGGCGGAAGGGTAGTAGAGGGGAAATGATGGGTAGGCGCACTATATATGTAATGCCTACACTGTAACAATCCAGTAGCTATCTCCTCCAAGTGTATGCAGTCTCCATCTACATAATAATAAAGGTTTAAGGGGGGATTGTGGGGTTTAAGGGTCAGGGTTCACTTTTTCTCAAAACTGCTTAAGGGAATCTGAGGGGTTGAGTGCCCTTCGCCCCCCCCTGCCAGTCTGCTTTCCCAACGGCTTAGATGTTTAGGGGTTTTAGGGGGGATTGGTTTTTTTCATGGTTAGGGTTATCTTTTCCCCACTATTGGTTAAGGGAATATGAGGGGTGAGGGCCGGGGGCACGCTTGCAGCGTCAATAAGCCTAATTTCTAGCTCACGCTATGAAACCAGGGTTCTCCCATTGGCCAAATCGACCAGCCCTTTAGCGCACATACAAAACTGTGCATTGCCAAAAAACGCTACTAAAAAAACTGCGCTTTCTTTGCCGGAGGGGGGGGGGGGGGGGGGGGGGGGGGGGGGGGGGGGGGGGGGGGATTTTTGCGCTTTTTGGGCATAACCTTGGCCGCTGGCTGACACACATTTGGAATCCTAGGGTTCAATAAAGTAAATCCAACCCTTGAGTCTCTCAATGACTCACTAACCCTCACTCAACAATTGAGAAAGCGCACATGAGGATAGCGGTTTCTGCGCTTTCTGTGAGAGAGTGAAAAGAAGAAAGCGATGAGGTATTAAAAAAAAACAGCGCGGTGCGCGCATAGAGGCTGAAAAAAGCTGTGCGCGCGCAGGGGCTCCAAAGCCAGCGCGTGCTTGGAATTACCTTGTATGTCAATACAAGTACTATATATTACATTGTCATAGACAGGCCAAAGATTAACCAACATGAGACAAGCCCACACCGCAACTCCTCGGGGGTCTTATAATAATAATAATAATAATAATAACGTTGCGTATGCGACGGAGGACGCAGCACGACAAAAAGTAAGAACAAAGTCCAAGGCGCAGACAACCGGACAATGGGGTGACTCAGGGGCCCTGCCCCCACAGTAGGGAGGGCGCGCTAAAACATATCATTATATCTACCCACATGTTCACAATTCTACGGACACGGGAACTTTTTTCGTTTTTACGTAGACGATGATAGGCCTAAAACCCGACCCCAAAACCAGCATAAGCAAAATTTATACTCAAACCTACCCCTTATACCTCAATGAATACAGGTCCCCCCCCAAGGATTGCTACTTGCACCCACCAATCATTCTTCTCCCACTTGCACAAACTGTTTCTTCCGGGGCTACTTGTGGCAACTTCCAGTCAGCTCCACTAGCCAGACACTAGTTGAAGGCAAACACTTTAAGCTGCATTGGGATACTGGTCATGTCGGCTTTCACATACACTAGATAGCTTCAGGGCTAGCACAAGGGCGTGGAAAAGGAGCTGCCTAGAAGCTGCTACGAGTAGCCCAAAAAAGAAACAGTGCTCGCACACAGTTCTACATTGATCACTTACCAATTCCACATCGACAGTGGTACTTGGACATAATGATAACGCCTCGTGGGGCGTGGTATTAAGGGAACCCCGTCTTACGACGGCTGCTACTTTACCTGGGCATAGCTACTATTGCGGTTGACAGCGACCACGGACACTAAGGCGCACCCGTGGGGATTCGGGCCCATCACCTTCATCATTCAAGGAGCTCTGCCATTGAGCCAGCTCCGTGGTGGGTGGGTGCAATTGGTGGGAGGGGGACTGGGGGATAAGACACCACAGTAGCACAAACACACAAACGTACCATCACACCCACGCCACCCACTTCCACACCCCATCCCTCCGTCCTCACACATCAACACTGGTCGGTGGCAAGTCTCTAACCTGTATAATCCGCTTAACGTGCTCCCTTGATTCCGTGGGTATCGCACGGGATACTTGGAATTGGAAGATAGTGCGTAGCCACAGGTTTTCAACTACGCAGCTGCATCCCCTTTTGGATAGTCATCCAATCTGGTTCCCCTGGGTATTGCACGGGGGGACTTAGAATTAAAATCCCTTCCTTCCTTCCTTCCATCATTCTTTCATTTTTTCACCCTGTTAGATTAATTGATTTAGTTAAGTGCGCCCAACATTTCATGTAGTATTCTGCATTGTCCTCAATGCTCCCACATGCGGCATTATTTTTGCCTTCAAATTCTGAAATTCAAGATTGTTTTGCCGAATTAAGTAACTTCAAATAGAGCAGCGACCTGTCCCAATCAACACACACACAACATCCCACCCCCTCTCTTGTCGTGCCCAATCAAACACACACAACATCGCCACCACCCCCTCTCTGTCCCAATCAACACACACACAACATCCCACCCCCTCTCTGTCCCAATCAACACACATACAACATCCCACCCCCTCTCTGTCCCAATCAACACACACACAACATCCCACCCCCTCTCTGTCCTCCAATTTCGGTCCTTCCCTTCCCTTCTAAAATTCTTCTCAAGTCTGTTGGTAGGAAGGGGATTGAAAAGTTATGGGCGTTTGGCGGGGTCGATGATGAGGGCCAGTTCCCCGAGTGCTGGTAGGGTTGGGAACCCAATTTCATTCCCCTCCCACTCTTTGGAAGGGGGGATTTCCTGTCCCTCCCCATTCCTCCCTTCCCACCCAGGCCTGACCAACACCACTGCCAGCTCACAACACTAGTGCATGCTTATCTTCCCCTTTACGATCACACCAGTTTCAGCTCATCCTATCCTCTATGGGTGCGATACAAGACAGCCGAATCCGTCCGCATCGAATCCTGACTAGACCCTAACTCAGATTCCTTCCGCCAGCCTGGCACTTCTTCGAATTCCGTTCAACGATTGACTAAACAGTTCACCTCAGGCGATTTCGCTAAGTATACAAAATTCTCAATGGACATTTGGCGCATTGCCTGTTCGTATTTGATGTGTGATGCTGACTGAGATTCAAAGAGCTGATGAGGGTGGTGTTGGTGCGATTGACCTTCTGGTCAGCTATGGCTGCCTTGGTATGGAGGCAGCGATATGGAGTTAAGCAGGCGAGCTGCACGAAAACGCTTTCAACATATGACAAGCTTTGCGCTTCTGGAACAAGACCATACATAGAGAACCTGAGAATCTCATTAGAATGGCTCTTGAGGAATCTTTTGACTCCAACACTGGCTGGGTTCATAACTTACGTTGTGCTCTCCACAAGCTAGGATCCAGTAAAAACCTCAACATTTTGGAGGCTGTCGATGTCGAAGGTATTAAGTCTGAAGTTTTTGAGTCATGGAGGTTTAAGTACCCAAGTGACACCAATGCAGTTAGAGACATCCCTGATGAGAGAATCCCTGCTGCAAGAAAGCGCTTTCAACATATGACGAGCCTCACCTACCCGAGCGTCGATTGCAGGGAAATGGAGGTACTACTTCTTGCCAACTTGGTTAGCGCTTTCTAGTGCAAAAAGAGCACAAACGTCAAATTGGTTGGCCTTTTTAGTGCAAAAAACGCAAAGACTGCGCGCTGCGCCCACATGGGGTTGAAGAAACTGCACGAAGCGCGCAGAGGGGCTCAAAAAGGCAGCGCGGCACCGCGCTTAGTAATACCCTGGTGTCGATACACTCTGTGTAAGCGGTTACCTGCAGCCTCTTTCAGTGATATACATTGGTCTAGTGGTAGACTAAATCACTTTGAGAACTGGGAAAGAGTCGGCGGTTCGACTCCCCCCTTCGTCGCTTTAGACCCTTGGCGTTGCAGGTCGTCGTCAACCGCGATGGTAGCTTGTCCAGTTGAAGTAGGAGACCGCTCCCCACCCGCGTACGACGGGTCCTTTACACCACACCCCACCAGGAACCTGCCAAGGTAAGTCCCTGATGTCCTCGGCCTGGAAATCGATTTTCTACCACAACTTCTTGAAAAGCTAAAGCGAAAGTGAAGGCTGTCATGCTGTGAAGCTAAAGCGAGTGAAGGCTGTCATGCTGTGAAGCTAAAGCGAGTGAAGGCTGTCATGCTGTGAAGCTCCACATCCACCTCCATCACCACCACTAACACCACCTCCACCACCCACAAGGTTGTCACCACCACCACCTCCACCACCACCACCTCCTTCCACCTCCAACACCACCACTACACCTCTCCACCACCCACAAGGTAGTCACCACCAAATCCTCCCATCCACGGCCCAGACGACGTAGCTTGGCGAAGCTCTTAATATATGATATCTGAACGCTAGCTGAAAAATAGCAAGCATAGTTGACTTGCGAAGCTTTTAATAACTGACCTGACCTGGACCTTCACCTCATCTTCTCCGAAATTTGCAAAAGTCCTTGGCCCGAATCTGCGCTGCCTAGCTGGCGGAGGGAATCTGAGTTAGGGTCTAGTCAGGGTTCGAGGCGGACGGATTCGGCTGTCTTGTATCGCACCCATCATATTATTGATGCAAACCAATGACAGCTCACCATTACAGTGCCAGCTCATCCTCCCCTGTCTGTTCACGACCAGTGCAGCTTGTACTAACCACCAGTGCCAGTCATTCACACTAGTGCCAGCTCATCACACCAGTGGCAGCTTGGCTCACACCAGTGCCAGCTCATATCACCAGAGCCAGCTCATATCACCAGAGCCAGCTATAATCAAACCAGTGCCAGCTTGACTCACACCAGTGCCAGCTCATATCACCAGAGCCAGCTTGGCTCACACCAGTGCCAGCTCATCACACTAGTGCCAGCTTGGCTCAACCAGTGCCAGCCTCGACTCAACCAGTGCCAGCTCACCACACCAGTGTCAGCTCATTCACACCAGTGCCAGTCATCACACCGCCCAAGCTCATCACACCAGCTAGTCATCTTGATCCTCGGTGTCGCTCCGTGCGTTTTCTCATCGATGATTAGGCAAGCGTTGGCGACTGCCCTTGTCGTGCTCTGGGTTTGGGGCCTGGGGTCACTACACCAGCTTGGACTCATCACCCAGTGCGCAGGTCCCACTCAGCACCAGTGCCAGCTTATCAAACTTGTGCCACTCAGTCACACCAGCTGTCAGCTTTGACTCAACCAGTGCGCAGCTCGATCACACCAGTGCAATGCTTGACTCACACCAGTGCCAGCTCACACACCAGTGACCAGCTTATCACCTTGTGCCAGCTCATCAAATCCAGTGTCAGCTTGGACTCAAACCAGCTGCCAGCTCATTCACACCAGTGCCAAGCTTGCTCACCACCAGTGCCGAGCCCATCACCATCTTTTGTTCATCTTATAGTCGGTTCTCTTGCGTTTTCCTTCATTTGATAGGCAGTGTTGGGACTGCCCTTGTCGTGCTCCGGGTGTGGGGCCTAGAGTCACTACACCAGCTTGACTCACACCAGTGCCAGCTCATCACATCAGTGCCAGCTCACCACACCAGTGCCAGCTCACCACACCAGTGCCAGCTCATCCACACCAGTGCCAGCTCATCACACCAGTGCCAGCTCACCACACCAGTGCCAGCTCACCACACCAGTGCCAGCTCATCACATCAGTGTCATCCTGTCCTCGGTGTCTCGTGCGTTTTCCTCATCGATGATTGGCAGTGTTGGGACTGCCCTTGTCGTGCTCCGGGTGTGGGGCCTAGAGTCACTACACCAGCTGATTCCCACACCAAGTGCCAGCTCATCACATTCAGTGCCAGCTCACCACAACCAGTGCCAGCCTTCATCACACCTAGTGCCAGCTTGACTCACACCAGTGCCAGCTCATCACACCAGTGCCAGCTCATCACACCAGTGCCAGCTCATCACACCAGTGCCAGCTCATCCACACCAGGTCATCTTGTCCTTGACGTGTCTTGTGCGTTTTCTTCATCGGATGAATTAGGCAGTGTTGGACTTGTCTGTGTATGCTCCCGGTGTCGGGCCTAGGGACACTACAACAGCTGACTCACACCAGTGCCAGCTCACCAATGCGAAGTGGCCCAGGCTCACCACACCAGTGCCAGCTCAATCACACCAGTGTAATTATTGTCTTGCGGTGTCTCGTGCGTTTTCCTCATCGATGATAGGCAGTGTTGGGACTGCCCTTGTTCGTTGCTCGGGTGTGGGGCCTAGATCACTCACCAGCTTGACTCACACCAGTTGCCAGCCTGCGATCACCATCAGTGCCAGCTCACCACACCAGTGCCATCTCACACACCCAATGCCAGCTCATCACACCGTTTCATCTTGTCTCGGAGGTCTCGTGCGTTTTCCTCACATGATTGGCAGTGTTGGGACTGCCTGGTCTTGGCTCCGGGTGTGGGGCAAGAGTCACTACACCAGCTTGGACTCACACCAGTGCCAGCTCATCACATCATTTGCCAGCTCACCGACACCAGGTGCCAGCTTCCATCACACAGTGCCAGTCACCACACCAGTGGCCAGCTCACCACACAGTGCCAGCTCATCACCAGTGCCCAGCTTCATCACACCAGTGCCAGCTCACCACCCAGTGCCAGCTCTCCACCATGCCAGCTCATCCACCGAAGCTGTCATCTTTGTCCTTTGGTTGTCTTGTGCCGTTTTCTTTCATCGATGATGCAGTGTTGGGGACTGTTGCGTGTCATGCTCCTTGGTGTCGGTGCCTCTAGGGACAACTACAACAGCTATGACTCACACCAGTGCCAGATCTCACCACCAGTGCCTAGCTCATCACCCAGTAGATCATCTTGTCCTCGGCTGTCTCGTGCGTTTCCTCATCATGATAGGCAGTGTTGGAAACTGCTCTTCATGTTCTGGCCATGCTTGGGCTGATAGACGCACGTGGCATGACTGGGAAGGCAGGGTGGGGGTGAGGGGTGGAGGGTGTGGTGGGAGGATGGTGGATGTGGATGGAGGGGGGGAGGGTTAGTTTGAGGAGGCTTAGCGAGAGTGTGGGAGGTCAGGGTGAGGGTGAGTGAGTAGGTTGTTGTGTGTGTGTGTGTATGTGAGTGTGGTGTGTGTGTTGTGTGTGTGTGGCGGAGTAGCTGAGTATCTGAAGTCGAAACCAACACCACAGGTCATGCTTGGGCCTGCTGGTGGGATAACTTACCTTGGTGCCGTTAGTGGTGGTTGTTGTGTTCTTATTGTTGTTGAGGTTGTTATTGGTGGTTGTGAGGTGTTGTTGTTTGTTGTAGTGGGTGTGGGGAGGAAATGGAGAGGTGGAGTGGTGGAGGTGTTAGTGGTGGTGACGGAGTGGTGGTGGTGACTGACCTTTGGGATGGTGGAGGAGGTCGTTAGTGGTGGTGTTAGTGGTGGTGATGGAGGTGGAGGAGGTTGTAATGGTCGGTGTTAGTGGTGGTGATGGAGGTGGAGGAGGTGGTGGTGGTGACTACTTGTGGGTAGTTTGAGGAGGTAGTAAGTGGTGTTAGTGGTGGTGATGGAGGTGGAGAGGTCGGTGGTGGTGACCTACCTGTGGGTGTGGAGGGGTGTAAAGTGGTGGTGTTAGTTGGTGGTTGATGGAGGTGGAGGAGTGGTGTGGTGACACCGGGTGTGGGGTAGTGGAGGAGGATGTAAGTGGTGGTTAGTGTGGTGATGGAGGTGGAGGGGGCGGTGGGGTGGGACTACCTGTGGGTGTGGAGGAGTGTAATGGTGGTGTTAGTGGTCCGGTGCGCATGGGGTGGAGGGAGCTGGTGGCGGTGCACTACCTTGTGGTGGTGGAGGACGGTGTAAGTGGTGGTGTTAGTGGTCGTGATGGAGGTGAGAGTGTGTGGTGGACTACCTTGTGGCGTGGTGGAGGAGAGGTGTTAGTGGTGGTGTTAGTGGTGTGATGGAGGTGGCAGGAGGTGGGTGGTGACTACTTGTGGGTGTGGAGGGGTGTAATGGTGGTTGTTAGTGGTGTGATGGAGTGGTGTGGTGCTCCTTGTGGATTCCGTCGCCGATGACGAGTGCCGAGGCCATTTTCCAACAACGCAGGGACGGAGCGGGGCTGGACCTAACGCCCCCTCCAGTAGATTCCAAAGACCTGGAGCGCTTCTACACCCTTGGTAGCTCGATTATCGTAGTCAGGGTCCTGAAGCGAATAAAGAGATTAGTGTTCAACATTAGTTACAGAAGTATTATTTGTGTCACTACGGTTATAATGTTAGTTACAACTGCAGATAATTGGAACATAACATCTCTC
>JAJSRW010001865.1:0-24878 GCA_022414725.1 Microglena sp. YARC
TAACACTTCTCAAATCATTGGTCACAAAAATCATAGCATTTTTGTTAACCATCCAAGGCTCTCTCAAAATATGTCACAAAAAATCATAGATTTTGTGTAACCATATTTATAGAGAGACACTTCGCAAACACTCTCTCTAAATATGTTACACAAAAATCGATGATTTTTGTTACCATATTGAAAGAGGTTGATCTAGAGAGTGTGTTTATAAGTAGCTCTTTCTAAATTGGTCACAAAAATCTATTGCATTTTGTGACCCATATGATGAAGCAACTTCAGTAGACCCCCCTTAACCCCCTTTAGGTAACCCCAAAGGTGCGGGCGCCTTAGGTCGGATACTTAAAGCCTGGGTGGTTATGGTAGGCGTAAGACACCCTAGGAATTCTCCTGCCCATCTTCCTTCCCCCCCGGTAGGGCCAGCCCTTTACCCCATACACCCCCCCTCACCCCTTATATCAACCTAAGCCCTCAGCGAACCCTTTAGGCCCTTAATAAGAAAGGCCAATGCCCTTTATATCCCCCCCCCTACTAAAAAAAGGGCCAATGCCCATAGGGCAGCGTTCAGCCTTGGGCATTAGCCCCGAGGGGGTCGGGGTGTTAGTATGGCGGGTTCAGCCCTTGGGGCATCAGCCCTAACCCCTTTAGGAACCCTAGGGTAACCCTAAAGGGTAACCCAAAGGTTAATCCCTAAAGGTAACCCTAAAGGTAAACCGCTAAAGCCGGTAACCCTAAAGGGTAACCCTAAAGGGTAGGGGGGGGCCGGCGGTAGTATGGGTGAAGAATGCCCCAAGGGCGCCCATCACCCCCCTAATAAAAGAAGGGGGGATATAAAGGCATTGGCCCCTTTCTTATGGGGGGGGGGGATGATAAAGGGTGGTGAAAATCCGAGAAGGAAGGGGGCTCGGCCCTGAGGGGCCTTGGATAGAATGTTAGAGAGAGCACTTAAAAAACTTTTTAGGGTTAGAAAGCTAAAGTTTAACTATAATAAATTAATAATCATGTTATATTGGCAGAGCCTAAACCATTCTGACTTCTGTTTTAAAAAATGCCTTATAAAGGGTCCAGTTTAAGGATTTTTGGCGCAAAGTAATTAGTTTTTGAATTAAATTTTTTTACAACTTTAACAACTTGTAAAACGTGCTTTGCACGTTTGTATGCGCGAAATTTGCTTCCACTTTTCTTTAACACCTCAGCTTTTTCTAAATGTCTTCTTGCTGTTTCAAACGCATGTTTTTGCTTCTAGCGTCAATATTACTGAATATTGAGCTTCATTTGCAAGAATAGTTACTTGGTTTTGTTTTAACTAAAGCAAACCCTACCCATAATAGCATATTGAATTCCCATTCTTGTTGTTTGTACGAATAAGCATTGCTCCTACATCTAAACCTGTAACAATTGGAGCGTGTTTTTTAAAACACCCATTTCACCTGTTTCTGTGGGTGAAAAATTAATTTCTTCAGCTTCACCGTTCCCAAAAAGGACGTTCTGAGTTAAAATTTAAAATTCTTGTAGAACTCATAAATAGTAAATACTTAATATTAGCACTTTTGTAAATCTATATTGTTATGCACATTGTTATTGTAATATAAAGCGTATATATATGCAACTATTAGTATTTTGAATCGTTTATCAAGCCACCCCATATAAAAGAGTACCCCCCGCCTATATGGGCTTTGCCCATAGGTCCAGGGGGGTTATGGGCAAAGCCCATATACCCCCTGGGGGTAAGGGGGGGGTACGGGGTGAATGTTATTTATTTAACCCCCCCTAATGAAATAAGGGAGCAGGAGGGGTTAAAGTCTTTAAGATTATAGTTTTTGGGCACTCTTTTATGGGCTTTGGGTTTGCCCATAATCTTAAGTGCTATCTGGTCCCACCCCTAACCCCATACCAACCCCCCCTTCTTATTAGGGGGGGGGTAATAAGGGGTACTGGTTCTCTTGATAGGTAGGGGGGGTGGACCAGAGAGTTTTTAGAAGCCAAAAATTTAAAGAATTTATTTAAAAAATCACTTACAGTCTTTTAGATAAGAAGTATTAATTTTTAATTAATCTAAAAATATATCAGAACAAAACGTTAATAAAATTTATATGGCTTTATTTCTAAAACTATAAATATTTAAGTTAATAACTATGACACTTTATTTTTAAGGACCCCATTTAAAAATAAAGTGTCTCTTTAAGGGCCTATTTTTAAAGCCCCTATTAAATTGGGTCTTTAAAGGGGGGTTATTAAGACTAAATGCTCTCTCCTAGGCCCCTTAGGGCCGAGCCCCTGCCCTTTAGGGCAGGGAAATATGGTCAAAAACCCCTGGCAGGGCCCTCACCAGGCCCTGCCAGGGGTTTTTGACCATATTTGAGAGCCAAGTGCTCTTCAAGGCCCCTTTAAGTGCTCTCTCAAATATGGTCACAAAAATCATAGATTTTTGTAACCATATTTAGAGAGAGCACTTATAAACACGCTCTCTAAATCAAACACTCTCTCAAATATTGGTCACAAAAAAATCAGAGATTTTTGTGTAACCATATTTAGAGAGAGTGTTTGCAAGTGCTCTCTCTAAATCAAACACTCTCTCAAATATGGTCACAAAAAAAATCAGAGATTTTTGTGTAACCATATTTAGAGAGAGTGTTTGCAAGTGCTCTCTCTAAATCAAACACTCTCTCAAATATGGTCACAAAAAATCAGAGATTTTTGTGTAACCATATTTAGAGAGAGTGTTTGCAAGTGCTCTCTCTAAATCAAACACTCTCTCAAATATGGTCACAAAAAATCAGAGATTTTTGTGTAACCATATTTAGAGAGAGTGTTTGCAAGTGCTCTCTCTAAATCAAACACTCTCTCAAATATGGTCACAAAAAATCAGAGATTTTTGTGTAACCATATTTAGAGAGAGTGTTTGCAAGTGCTCTCTCTAAATCAAACACTCTCTCAAATATGGTCACAAAAAATCAGAGATTTTTGTGTAACCATATTTAGAGAGAGTGTTTGCAAGTGCTCTCTCTAAATCAAACACTCTCTCAAATATGGTCACAAAAAATCAGAGATTTTTGTGTAACCATATTTAGAGAGAGTGTTTGCAAGTGCTCTCTCTAAATCAAACACTCTCTCAAATATGGTCACAAAAAAATCAGAGATTTTTGTGTAACCATATTTAGAGAGAGTGTTTGCAAGTGCTCTCTCTAAATCAAAACACTCTCTCAAATATGGTCACAAAAAATCAGAGATTTTTGTGTAACCATATTTAGAGAGAGTGTTTGCAAGTGCTCTCTCTAAATATGGTTACACAAAAATCTCTGATTTTTTGTGACCATATTTGAGAGAGCACTTGATGGTTACACAAAAATCTCTGATTTTTTGTGACCATATTTGAGAGAGCACTTGATGGTTACACAAAAATCTCTGATTTTTTGTGACCATATTTTGAGAGAGCACTTGATGGTTACACAAAAATCTCTGATTTTTTGTGACCATATTTGAGAGAGCACTTGATGGTTACACAAAAATCTCTGATTTTTTGTGACCATATTTGAGAGAGCACTTGATGGTTACACAAAAATCTCTGATTTTTTGTGACCATATTTGAGAGAGCACTTGATGGTTACACAAAAATCTCTGATTTTTTGTGACCATATTTGAGAGAGCACTTGATGGTTACACAAAAATCTCTGATTTTTTGTGACCATATTTGAGAGAGCACTTGATGGTTACACAAAAATCTCTGATTTTTTGTGACCATATTTGAGAGAGCACTTGATGGTTACACAAAAATCTCTGATTTTTTGTGACCATATTTGAGAGAGCACTTGATGGTTACACAAAAATCTCTGATTTTTTGTGACCATATTTGAGAGAGCACTTGATGGTTACACAAAAAATCTCTGATTTTTTGTGACCATATTTGAGAGAGCACTTGATGGTTACACAAAAATCTATGATTTTTGTGACCATATTTGAGAGCGTGTTTAAATAAAAAAGGGGCCTATAGCTTTAGCTATAAAGAGAGCCCTAAGGCCCCTAAGGGCCGAACCCTTGAGGGTCTTAAAATAGAAAGGGTAAAATTGAGGCCCACCCTTATTTTCCCCTTCACCCCTTTATATCCCCCCCCCTAATAAGAAAGGGGGGGTGGTATGGGGTCCCTACGGGACAACCCCTTTATATCCCCCCCTAAGGCCCCTAACCCCTTTAGGGTAACCCCAAAGGGGTAAGGGCCGAGTGGGCCCTAACCCCTTTAGGGTAACCCTAAAGGCTTTAGGGCCTTTCTTATTAGGGGGGGGGGGGTGGTATGGGGCCCATGAAGACAGGGCTCGGCCCTAAGGGGCCTTGAAGGGGGGTGAAATATGGTCTCCCAGAAAAAAAAGCTTTGCCAATGCCCTTAAGGGTTTTTTAGACCATATTTGCCCCTAGGATTCTTCTGGGACCCTAAAGGGGCCCACTCGGCCCTTGTCTTCACCCCTCACCCCTAGGGCCCCCCCTTTCTTATTAGGGGGGGGATATAAAGGGGTGAGGGGCCCTAGGGGGCCTTGGAGCCAATGCCCTATGGGCATAGCTCTTAGGGCAGGGTTCTTCTGGGAGCCCTTGACCCCTTTAGGGGTTACCCTAAAGGGTTGAGAGAGTGTTTGGTGTTTAAAGATAGAGCCCATCAAATGGGCGACAGTCAAATTAATCCCTGGCCCCAAGAATAACCCTATGGGTTATTCTTTGGGCAACGCTTTATAGCTTAACCCCTTAAAAGGAGGTAGGGTTTATAAAGGGCCACCCCCTTTTAAGGGGATTAATATGTTTCTCTTTAAAGAGAGCTTTTCAAGCCACCCCTTTAGTGCCCCTTTTGAAAGTGGGGCACCCTTTAAAGTCTAAATATAGTTAATAAAACTAAGTGCTCTCAAAATATGGTCACAAAAATCGGCCTATAGAGGCCCATGGCTCCATCTCAACTCCTCTATCACCCATAGAGGAGTTGAGATGGAGCCATGGGCCTCTATAGGCCGATTTTTGTGACCATATTTTTGAGAGCGTGTTTTAAAGAGGTGGCTCTCTAGCTTTAACTATGTAAGTATTATACCGTTGCCCCCGGCAAAGCCAATACTCTAAGTGCTCTCTCCCCCCGGGGGACCACCCCCCCTTCATCTTAATTCCGGGGGCCAATGCCTAAATAGCCCTTACCCCCTTTATAAATGGAGGGGTTACCCTCCATTTATAAAGGGGTTAGGGCAGGGTTATTCTGCCCAAGGGGCCCTTGACCCTTTATAAATGGAGGGGTTACCCTCCATTTATAAAGGGTTGAGGGGTGGCCCCCGGGGGGAGGAGAGTTTTTTAAGGCCACCCCTTTAAAGAGTGTCCCGTTATATAGCTTTAGCTATGGGGTACACCCCCTATATTGCACCCCCTTTTTAAAGACCCTAATTTGAAAGGGTGGCCCATATATGTATGGGCAAAAAAATAAAATTTAATCTTGAGTTTCTTGATTAATTGCGTTAATAATGTTTTGTGGTTTTCGAGCATACATTGCATTACCTACAGCCAGTTTGTGAAATTCTTCTTTTTTTCGTGTTGCAAAACCTTGTTTTTTATAAGCATCAATGATTTCATTTTTTAATTTAGTAACCATTTCTTGACCAGCTCGTTTTTCACAAGCCTCTAAAAATCCATTTAAAAGCTGCAACTTTTGGTTGATCGGTTGGACGTAATAATCGTGGAACTAATTGAATAGCACCACCACGGCGACGAGGCTGAATTTAACTTTTGGTGATACATTATCAAGGGCTGTTTCAAAAACTCCTACAGGGTTTTTACCTGTAGTTGCTTCAATTTCTTTAAATGCATTATATACAATTCTATAAGCAACAGTTTTTTTACCGCTTTTTAATACGCGGTTAATTAACATGTGTACAGAAACATTATTATAAATCGGATCAGGTAAAAGAGTACGTTTTGTATTTCTAGGGCGACGTGGCATTTTGATAACTTATCTAATAATGATTAGAAAAATATTTAAATTGGAACAAAATAGACATATCTTTTTCTCTAAACACTCTCTCCCCTATAAACACTCTCTCAATATGGCCCACCCCCCCTAATAAAATAAGGGTAGAGGGGTTAAGATGGAGGGGGGTTAAATATATATGGTCTAAAAAAGCTTACCCTTAATAGGGGAAGAAAGATCTCCTCCCCTAATTAAATAAGGGGGCCCTCCCCTTTACCCCTTAATACCCCCCCCTAATAAGAAAAGGGGCCAATGCCCTTTATAAAGGGGGGCATAGCCTTTAATAGAAAGGGGGGGTTGGTATGGGGTTTCTTTTTTCTGCCCAAGGGGAGCCCGTACCTAATGAAATAAGGGTCCCTCCCAAGCCCCTTTATAAAGGAGGGGTTACCCTCCATTTATAAAGGGGTTAGGGAGAGTGTTTAAAGGGTCCTTTATTTTAATTGTTTAGAGGTGGTTAGCTTTAGCTATAAGGGGTTTATTTAAAGAAAAAATTAACTAATTTCTTAGGCACCTCCGTATTCTCTTGGCCCTTTTTATTTTATAGGCCCGAATTTATTTAAAAGTGGGGTTATAGCTTTAGCTATTAAGCATTAAAAAATTTAATAACTTTTAAGATGCTTGACAGGGGCCACCACTTACGCTTTACCCCTTTTAAAAGCGCTATGATAGCTTTAGCTATGCCCCAGGGTATCTTAAACGGTGGTATAAGGATTACCAACTAGATTTTGTAACTCCTGGTAATAAACCTTCATGTGCCATTTCACGTAAAACGTGTCGTGATAGCCCAAAATCTCTGTAATAACCTTTTGGTCGACCAGTGATCATACAGCGGTTATGTAATCTTACACTTGAACTATTTTTTGGAAGTTTTTGTAATTTTCTATGTAAAATTAATTTTTCTTTTAAAATAGAAGTACCTAAGATTTGCTGTTTAAGTTCTTCTCTTCTTTGCGCGTATTTCATTACTAAACGTTGACGTTTAAGTTCACGTTGAATCATGCTTTTTTTTGCCATAATTAAGTTTTTTTTATAATTTTTTAATATTCAATTACTCTACCCCCTACTCTGCCTTTATAGGTAAAGCTATAATCCTGACCACTCACCAATGCCCTAAGGGCATAGCCCTTTAGGGCCAGGGGGGTTATCCCTCAAGGGCTATGCCCTTTCTATTAAAGGCTATGCCCCCCTTTATAAAGGGCATTGGCCCCTCACCCCACCCTTTTGGGGTTACCCTAAAGGGGCCAATGCCCATAGGGCATAGCCCTTACCCCCTTGGGGTTGAGGGTTAGGGGGGTCCCTACTAAGTGCTCTCTCTAAATATGGTTACACAAAAAATCTATCACCCCCCTGGCCCTTTATAAAGGAGGGGTTACCCTCCATTTATAAAGGGGTTAGGGTGGGCCCATTTTTTGTGACCATATTTCCCCTTTGGGGCTCGGCCTAACCCTCAACCCCAAGGGGGTAAGGGCTATGCCCTATGGGCATTGGCCCTAACCCCTTTAGGGTAACCCTAAAAGGCTTTAGGGTAACCCTAAAGGGCTAAGGGGCCTTGATTAGGAGAGAGCACTTGATGGTTACACAAAAATCTATGATTTTTGTGACCATATTTGAGAGCGTGTTTAGGGGACAACCCCTTTATATCACACCTAAGGCCCCTCACCCCAGGGGGGTGAAGACAACCCCTTTATATCCCACCTAAGGCCCCTCAGGGCCGAACCCTTTAGGGCCTTTCTTATTAGGGGGGGAGTGGTATGGGGTCCCTACGGGGACAAGGGCCGAACCCTTTTTCTGGGAGGGCCCTTTCTTATTAGGGGGGGGTGGTATGGGGTGAAGACAGGATTGGTTTAGGGCTCTGCCCTAAGGACTATGCCCTTTCTATTAAAGGCTATGCCCCCCTTTCTAAAGGGCATTGGCCCCTGGGGTTAGTATGACCCATATATAAGTTTTAGTGCGTCCCCTTTTTAAATTGCCCTAAAGGGCATTGGGGCCACCCTTATTTTTGTATTTTTTTAAGGGGTTCTAAATTATAGGCATCTAAAGCTATAACCAGGCACCCCCTTTAAAAAATAGGGGGTGACCGCATTATAAGGGTGGCTTATGGGCTTTGCCCATAAAACAATTAAAGAGTCATAGTCATAAAGGGTGTCCTATATCTATATGGTACAACACTTAAAGGGGCACTCCCCCCCCCCGGGGGGGATATATTAAAAGAAGTGCAAGTATCTTATTGGTGGCCCCTTTAAAAGGGCCCCACTTTAAAAAGGGGGCCATAATAATTAAGTGAGGTTTTAATAATGTATAAAAGGCTAATTCCTCTACCCCAATAGGGGGAGGTTTATAGTGAGCGCTATAAAGGTATAGACATTTTAATTTTTTAACTTAAGTATTTTTAAGTTATATTTTTAACCCCCTTAATATGCCCCCTTCAAAGATTGAACCCCGCATATTTTAAACACTCTCCCCTTACCCCCTTTATACCCCCCCCTTTCTTATTAGGGGGGGGGTGGTATGGGGTTAGGAAGGGAATGCCCTTAAGGGCTTAACCCTATCTGTTTTTTCTGGAGCCAGAGAGAACCAGCGCGGGTAAATGTGGTCTCTAAATTTTTGCGCAGAATAACTAAACACGCTCCTAATCAAGGCCCCCTAGGGCCGAGCCTTTTAGGGGCAAATATGGTCACAAACCCCTGTCCTTCCCCTCCAGGGGGGCAGGGCCCTCACCAGGCCAGGGCCAGGTGATAGATTTTTGTGTAACCATATTTAGAGAGCCAAGTGCTCTCTCCCAATCAAGGCCCCTTAGGGCCGAGCCCCAAAGGGGAAATATGGTCTCTAAAAAAACCCTTAAGGGTTTTTTAGACCATATTTCCCCTTTGGGGCTCGGCCCTAAGGGGCCTTGGAGAGTGTTTGGTGTTTATAAGTGCTCTCTCCAAGGCCCCTTAATAAAAAAGGGGCCTATAGCTTTAGCTATAAAGAGAGCCCTCCTCACCCCTTTATATCCCCCCCCCTAATAAGAAAGGGGGGGTGGTATGGGGTGAAGACAAGGGCCGAGTGGGCCCCTTTAGGGTCCTAAATAGAAAGGGTAAATATGGTTACACAAAAATCTATAATTTTTGTGACCATATTTCCCCTTTGGGGCTCGGCCCTAAGGGGCCTTGATTGGGAGAGAGCACTTAAAGTTAGCGCGCAAAAATTTTGACCATACTTCACCCCCCTTAATGAAATAAGGGAGGGGTGGGCCCAGAGAGCACTTAGACAAGAGGTTGAAAAACCTTTTGAAATTTTAAGGACCCCCTTTAAAGAATAAAGCCTGAGAATATTCATTTGATATCTATATATAATATTTAGTATTTAAAAAATTTAAAAAGCTTATTACCCCCTATTTGAAAAGGACCCTTCTAAGAACTCTCTGGGCCCACCCCCCCCTAATGAAATAAGGGTCCCTCCGGCCAATGCCCTTAGGGCAGGCTATTAGCTCTTGAGGGAGGGGTTTTTTTAGAGACCCCCTCTTTGGGCCCCGCAGGATGGAAAACCGGTCCCTATCAAGAAGCCACCCCCCTTTAAAATAAGGGTGGGCCGCAATTTTCCCCTTTCTATTTAAGACCCTAAAGGGTTTGGCCCTTGTCTTCACCCCATACCACCCCCCCTTTCTTATTAGGGGGGGGGATATAAAGGGGTGAGGGGCCTTAGGGCTCGGCCCCCCTTTTATTAAGGGGCCTTCCCAAGCCCCTTTATAAAGGAGGGGTTACCCTCCATTTATAAAGGGGTTAGGGAGCACTTAAAAAATAAGGGGTAATAAGCTTTTTAAATTTTTAAATCTGTCTTCTACTAATAAATTTATTAGTTATAAAAGTAGGTGTTTAACTGGTTAGTCAGTTTGAGCTGAAGCTGTTTTAACGTATAAAATTAATAAGAAAGAAGTAGGAATAATAATAAATAATGCTGTAGCAATTAGTCCAAGAATATTTACTTCCATAAGTTAAGTCTTTAATAAGGAGAGATTTAAAAAATTGAGAATTAGCCTAACTTACTAAAATAAGAATTAAGCATTAATATAAAAGTTTTATTAAAAAGATAAATTTTAAATAGAAGAGTTGCTTTTTTTAAAATTCTAAAACTCAATTGTAAAAATGTGTCAAATTAATAAGTAAAATTTGTCAACCTCCTCTCCCAGAAAAATTAACCCTTCAAAAAGGGTTAGTAGCCGGAGATTCTCAACCTTCTTCGGCCCCCCCTTATTTCATTAGGGCGGGGAGGGCCCCTATTTATGGGGGTTGATAAACCTCAGGCTTTCAAATATGTGGGGTTAGCATTTACAGTCTATAGTTTCTTACAAAAGACTGCACCCCAACTTAATTGCTTTAGCTATAAAGCGGTCTTATGGGCTCTGCCTATAAGTGGACACTTTACCCCACTTTCAAAATACAAAGGGGCCAATGCCTTCAAACACTCTCTCAAATATGGTCACAAAAATGGGCCCACCCCTCCCAGAAAATGCCCTAAGGGCATTTTCTGGGAGGGGTGGGCCCATTTTTGTGACCATATTTCCCCTTTGGGGCTCGGCCCTAAGGGCCTTAATTAGGAGAGAGCACTTGAAGGCGGGCAAATGCCCTTATGGGCAAAGCCCTATCAAGAGAACCAGCGCGGGTTTGAAACTTGCCCGAAAAACAAGTAAGGGCATTGGAGGTTGATAAAGCCAGCGCTAAATGCTTATAACCACCAGCATTAACAAGTTAGCGCTGGGGTTAGAGTTATCTTTTTTTTATAAAAATAGGTTAAAACCTTAATAAAAGAAGAACCTAAAAAGGGAAAATAAATAAATCAGTCCTATTTTTTTTAACGGTCTATTATAGCTTTAGCTATAAAGCCAAGTGCTCTCTGGGACCACCCCAGCCCTTTAGGGTTACCCTAAAGGGGTTAGGGCCAATGCCTAAAGGCATAGCCCTTTATCTTAACCCCATACCAACCCCCCCCCTAATAAGAAAGGGGGGGTATTAAGGGGTTAGGGGGTGGTCCCAGAGAGTATTTGGTGGTTATTTTATTGACTTAGAAAGTTATATAGAAATAGCTAAGTCTAGTTTATATAGTAAAAAAAAGTTTTTCTTTCTAAGGCCACGCCACCCCATTATAGTTTTAGATATTACCTTTTTGGGGGCAACCTTTCTCCCAAACTAAGCATTATTTTAGCGCTGGGCTTTATTAATTCCGCATATTTAACCCCCCTTAACCCCTTAATAACCTCCCCTTTTCTTATTAGGGGGGGTATTAAGGGGTTAAGGGGGGTTAAATATGGTCTAAATTTTTGCGCTTAGCTTTAAGTGGACCATATTTACCCGCGCTGGTTCTCTTACACCCCCCTGGGGTGGGCCCGATATGCCCTATCAAGAGAACCAGCGCGGGCATTGATAAGGAGAGAGCACTTAGAAACACTCTCTCCAAGGCCCCTTAGGGGCCTAGCCCTAAAGCCCCTCACCCCACCCTCAGGGGCTATGCCCCAAGGGCTATGCCCTATGGGCATTGGCCCCTTTATAAAGGAGGGGTTACCCTCCCTTTATAAAGGGGTTAGGGGGTCCCTACGGGGACAAGGGCCGAGTGGGTAGGGGCCCACCCCAGAAAAGGCACCCCTTTATATCCCCCCCTCAGCCCTTTAGGGTTACCCTAAAGGGGTTAGGGCTATGCCCCAAGGGCTGAACCCTGCCCTATGGGCATTGGCCCCTTTCTTATTAGGGGTGGTATGGGGTGAAGACAACCCCTTTATATCCCCCCCTAAGGCCCACCTTGGTAACCTCTTTAGGGTAAAAGGGTAACCGGGGTAAGGGCCGAGTGGGCCCCTTTAGGGCCTATTAGGGGGGGGGGTAGTATGGGGGTCCCTACCAAGTGCTCTCTCAAATATGGTCTAAAAAAGCTTTGCCAATGCCCTTTAGGGCATAGCCCTAAAGGGTTTTTTAGAGACCATATTTAGAGAGAGTGTTTGGGGACAAGGGCCAAACCCTTTAGGGTCCTAAATAGAAAGGGTAAATATGGTCTCTAAATATGGCCTCTAAAAAACCCGCGCTGGTTCTCTTGATAGGGCTCTCTATGCCCTTTTTTTATAGGCCTCTATAGGGCAGGGGCATAATAACCCTAGGGTTATTATGCCCCTGCCCTATAGAGGCCTATAAAAAAAGGGCATTGGCTAAGCTTTTTTTAGACCATATTTTTAGTGCTCTCTCCTAGGCCCCTTTGGGCCGAGCCCCGAAGGGGAAATATGGTCACAAAAATCTAGATTTTTGTGACCATATTTAACCCCCCTAATGAAATAAGGTACCCCCCCTGGGGGTGTTTGTGAAGACAAGATAGAGCCTACAAGACAGTCAAATAAGGGGTGGGCCCAGAGAGTGTTTAGAGAGAGTGTTTAAAAGTATTAAACTACGAAAGAGTTGAATACACCTACAGTAAATACTAATAATAACCATACACTTAATCCTGAAAAAAACTACTTTTTTATTTTCAGACCAACCGTTTGGTGAAGCAAAAACTACAGGAACACCTACAACTAAAGCAAATGATACAAGAACTAAGGCAAATAATGCAAGTTGAAGAATTGATGTCATATTAATTCCCTGATTTTTTTATTTGTTTAAATATTAACTTTTTTATAGCTATGCATAAAAATTTTTTTAATAAGACTAAATCTATGGAGTTTGCATAGCAAAAGAGACTTGTATGAAATATTTATTAATATTACATATTAGTTTAATAATCTTATATTTCAAAGTTAAATTCAACAAAAAGCGCGCGCGCGCTTATAATAATTAAAGAGCTTTTTTTTAACTAAAAACACATTTAAACACCAAACACTCTCTTTAAAATTGGGGACCACCCTTATTTTCCCCTTCGGGCTCGGCCCTAAGGGGCCTTGAAGGGGGGTTAAATATGGTCTAAAAAAGCTTTGCCCCTCAAGGGCTGAACCCTGCCCTCCCAGGAGGATTCTTTTGGGCCAGTTAGGGCTATGCCCATAGGGCATTGGCCCCTGGGAGAACCCAGCCCTAACTGGCCCAGAAGAATCCAAGGGTTTTTTAGAGACCATATTTACCCTCAACCCCTTAATACCCCCCCCCCTAATAAGAAAAGGGGGGGGGGTTGGTATGGGGTAGGGCATTGGATAGAGTGTTTGCAAGTGCTCTATAAACCCTAGGGGGATTTAAGACACAATGCCCTAAGGGCAGAGCCCTTAAGCCCCTCACCCCACCCTCAGGGGCTATGCCCCAAGGGCTATGCCCCAAGGGCTATGCCCCAAGGGCTATGCCTATGCATTGGCCCCTTTATAAAGGAGGGTTACCCTCCCAAAGGGGTTAGGGGGGTACGGGGGCCCGAACCCTTTAGGGTCCCAGGAGAATTCTAGGGTAAATATGGTCTCTAAAAAAACCCTTGGATTCTTCTGGGCCAGTTAGGGCTGGGCAGAATTCTCCCAGGGGCCAATGCCCTATGGGCATAGCCCTAACTGGCCCAAAAGAATCCTCCTGGAGGGCAGGGTTCAGCCCTTGAGGGCAAAGCTTTTTTAGACCATATTTAACCCCCCTTCAAGGCCCCTTAGGGCCGAGCCCGAAGGGGAAAATAAGGGTGGTCCCCAATTTTAAAGAGAGTGTTTGGTGTTTAAATGTGTTTTTTAGTTAAAAAAAAAGCTCTTTAATTATTATAAGCGCGCGCGCGCTTTTTGTTGAATTTAACTTTGAAATATAAGATTATTAAACTAATATGTAATATTAATAAATATTTCATACAAGTCTCTATTTTGCTATGCAAACTCCATAGATTTAGTCTTATTAAAAAAATTTTTATGCATAGCTATAAAAAAGTTAATATTTAAACAAATAAAAAAATCAGGGAATTAATATGACATCAATTCTTCAACTTGCATTATTTGCCTTAGTTCTTGTATCATTTGCTTTAGTTGTAGGTGTTCCTGTAGTTTTTGCTTCACCAAACGGTTGGTCTGAAAATAAAAAAGTAGTTTTTTCAGGATTAAGTGTATGGTTATTATTAGTATTACTGTAGGTGTATTCAACTCTTTCGTAGTTTAATACTTTTTAAACACTCTCTCTAAACACTCTCTGGGCCCACCCCTTATTTGACTGTCTTGTAGGCTCTATCTTGTCTTCACAAAACACCCCCAGGGGGGGTACCTTATTTCATTAGGGGGGTTAAATATGGTCACAAAAATCTAGATTTTTGTGACCATATTTCCCCTTCGGGGCTCGGCCCAAAGGGGCCTAGGAGAGAGCACTAAAAATATGGTCTAAAAAAGCTTAGCCAATGCCCTTTTTTTATAGGCCTCTATAGGGCAGGGGCATAATAACCCTAGGGTTATTATGCCCCTGCCCTATAGAGGCCTATAAAAAAAGGGCATAGAGAGCCCTATCAAGAGAACCAGCGCGGGTTTTTTAGAGGCCATATTTAGAGACCATATTTACCCTTTCTATTTAGGACCCTAAAGGGTTTGGCCCTTGTCCCCAAACACTCTCTCTAAATATGGTCTCTAAAAAACCCTTTAGGGCTATGCCCTAAAGGGCATTGGCAAAGCTTTTTTAGACCATATTTGAGAGAGCACTTGGTAGGGACCCCCATACTACCCCCCCCCCTAATAGGCCCTAAAGGGGCCCACTCGGCCCTTACCCCGGTTACCCTTTTACCCTAAAGAGGTTACCAAGGTGGGCCTTAGGGGGGGATATAAAGGGGTTGTCTTCACCCCATACCACCCCTAATAAGAAAGGGGCCAATGCCCATAGGGCAGGGTTCAGCCCTTGGGGCATAGCCCTAACCCCTTTAGGGTAACCCTAAAGGGCTGAGGGGGGATATAAAGGGGTGCCTTTTCTGGGGTGGGCCCCTACCCACTCGGCCCTTGTCCCCGTAGGGACCCCCTAACCCCTTTATAAAGGGAGGGTAACCCCTCCTTTATAAAGGGGCCAATGCCCATAGGGCATAGCCCTTGGGGCATAGCCCCTGAGGGTGGGGTGAGGGGCTTTAGGGCTAGGCCCCTAAGGGGCCTTGGAGAGAGTGTTTCTAAGTGCTCTCTCCTTATCAATGCCCGCGCTGGTTCTCTTGATAGGGCATATCGGGCCCACCCCAGGGGGGTGTAAGAGAACCAGCGCGCGGTAAATATGGTCCACTTAAAGCTAAGCGCAAAAATTTAGACCATATTTAACCCCCCTTAACCCCTTAATACCCCCCCTAATAAGAAAAGGGAGGTTATTAAGGGGTTAAGGGGGGGTTAAATATGCGGAATTAATAAAGCCCAGCGCTAAAATAATGCTTAGTTTGGGAGAAAGGTTGCCCCCAAAAAGGTAATATCTAAAACTATAATGGGGTGGCGTGGCCTTAGAAAGAAAAACTTTTTTTTACTATATAAACTAGACTTAGCTATTTCTATATAACTTTCTAAGTCAATAAAATAACCACCAAATACTCTCTGGGACCACCCCCTAACCCCTTAATACCCCCCCTTTCTTATTAGGGGGGGGGTTGGTATGGGTTAAGATAAAGGGCTATGCCTTTAGGCATTGGCCCTAACCCCTTTAGGGTAACCCTAAAGGGCTGGGGTGGTCCCAGAGAGCACTTGGCTTTATAGCTAAAGCTATAATAGACCGTTAAAAAAAATAGGACTGATTTATTTATTTTCCCTTTTTTAGGTTCTTCTTTTATTAAGGTTTTAACCTATTTTTATAAAAAAAAGATAACTCTAACCCCAGCGCTAACTTGTTAATGCTGGTGGTTATAAGCATTTAGCGCTGGCTTTATCAACCTCCAATGCCCTTACTTGTTTTTCGGGCAAGTTTCAAACCCGCGCTGGTTCTCTTGATAGGGCTTTTGCCCATAAGGGCATTTGCCCGCCTTCAAGTGCTCTCTCCTAATTAAGGCCCCTTAGGGCCGAGCCCCAAAGGGGAAATATGGTCACAAAAATGGGCCCACCCCTCCCAGAAAATGCCCTTAGGGCATTTTCTGGGAGGGGTGGGCCCATTTTTGTGTGACCATATTTGAGAGAGTGTTTGAAGGCATTGGCCCCTTTGTATTTTGAAAGTGGGGTAAAGTGTCCACTTATAGGCAGAAGCCCATAAGACCGCTTTATAGCTAAAGCAATTAAGTTGGGGTGCAGTCTTTTGTAAGAAACTATAGACTGTAAATGCTAACCCCACATATTTGAAAGCCTGAGGTTTATCAACCCCCCATAAATAGGGGCCCTCCCCGCCCTAATGAAATAAGGGGGGCCGAAGAAGGTTGAGAATCTCCGGCTACTAACCTTTTTGAAGGGTTAATTTTTCTGGAGAGGAGGTTGACAAATTTTACTTATTAATTTGACACATTTTTACAATTGAGTTTTAGAATTTTAAAAAAAGCAACTCTTCTATTTAAAATTTATCTTTTTAATAAAACTTTTATATTAATGCTTAATTCTTATTTTAGTAAGTTAGGCTAATTCTCAATTTTTTAAATCTCTCCTTATTAAAGACTTAACTTATGGAAGTAAATATTCTTGGACTAATTGCTACAGCATTATTTATTATTATTCCTACTTCTTTCTTATTAATTTTATACGTTAAAACAGCTTCAGCTCAAAACTGACTAACCAGTTAAAACACCTACTTTTATAACTAATAAATTTATTAGTAGAAGACAGATTTAAAAATTTAAAAAGCTTATTACCCCTTATTTTTTAAGTGCTCCCTAACCCCTTTATAAATGGAGGGTAACCCCTCCTTTATAAAGGGGCTTGGGAAGGCCCCTTAATAAAAGGGGGCCGAGCCCTAAGGCCCCTCACCCCTTTATATCCCCCCCCTAATAAGAAAGGGGGGGTGGTATGGGGTGAAGACAAGGGCCAAACCCTTTAGGGTCTTAAATAGAAAGGGGAAAATTGCGGCCCACCCTTATTTTAAAGGGGGGTGGCTTCTTGATAGGGACCGGTTTTCCATCCTGCGGGGCCCAAAGAGGGGGTCTCTAAAAAACCCCTCCCTCAAGAGCTAATAGCCTGCCCTAAGGGCATTGGCCGGAGGGACCCTTATTTCATTAGGGGGGGTGGGCCCAGAGAGTTCTTAGAAGGGTCCTTTTCAAATAGGGGGTAATAAGCTTTTTAAATTTTTTAAATACTAAATATTATATATAGATATCAAATGAATATTCTCAGGCTTTATTCTTTAAAGGGGGTCCTTAAAAATTTCAAAAGGTTTTTCAACCTCTTGTCTAAGTGCTCTCTGGGCCCACCCCTCCCTTATTCATTAAGGGGGGTGAAGTATGGTCAAAATTTTTGCGCGCTAACTTTAAGTGCTCTCTCCCAATCAAGGCCCCTTAGGGCCGAGCCCCAAAGGGGAAATATGGTCACAAAAATTATAGATTTTTGTGTAACCATATTTACCCTTTCTATTTAGGACCCTAAAGGGGCCCACTCGGCCCTTGTCTTCACCCCATACCACCCCCCCCTTTCTTATTAGGGGGGGGGATATAAAGGGGTGAGGAGGGCTCTCTTTATAGCTAAAGCTATAGGCCCCTTTTTTATTAAGGGGCCTTGGAGAGAGCACTTATAAACACCAAACACTCTCCAAGGCCCCTTAGGGGCCGAGCCCCAAAGGGGAAATATGGTCTAAAAAACCCTTAAGGGTTTTTAGAGACCATATTTCCCCTTTGGGGCTCGGCCCTAAGGGGCCTTGATTGGGAGGAGAGCACTTGGCTCTCTAAATATGGTTACACAAAAATCTATCAACCTGGCCCTGGGCCTGGTGAGGGCCCTGCCCCCCTGGAGGGAAGGACAGGGGTTTGTGACCATATTTGCCCCTAAAAGGCTCGGCCCTAGGGGGCCTTGATTAGGAGCGTGTTTAGTTATTCTGCGCAAAAATTTAGAGACCACATTTACCCGCGCTGGTTCTCTCTGGCTCCAGAAAAAACAGATAGGGTTAAGCCCTTAAGGGCATTCCCTTCCTAACCCCATACCACCCCCCCCCCTAATAAGAAAGGGGGGGGTATAAAGGGGGTAGGGGAGAGTGTTTAAAATATGCGGGGTTCAATCTTTGAAGGGGCATATTAAGGGGTTAAAAATATAACTTAAAAATACTTAAGTTAAAAAATTAAAATGTCTATACCTTTATAGCGCTCACTATAAACCTCCCCCTATTGGGGTAGAGGAATTAGCCTTTTATACATTATTAAAACCTCACTTAATTATTATGGCCCCCTTTTTAAAGTGGGGCCCTTTTAAAGGGGCCACCAATAAGATACTTGCACTTCTTTTAATATATCCCCCCCGGGGGGGGGGAGTGCCCCTTTAAGTGTTGTACCATATAGATATAGGACACCCTTTATGACTATGACTCTTTAATTGTTTTATGGGCAAAGCCCATAAGCCACCCTTATAATGCGGTCACCCCCTATTTTTAAAGGGGGTGCCTGGTTATAGCTTTAGATGCCTATAATTTAGAACCCCTTAAAAAAATACAAAAAATAAGGGTGGCCCCAATGCCCTTTAGGGCAATTTAAAAAGGGGACGCACTAAAACTTATATATGGGTCATACTAACCCCAGGGGCCAATGCCCTTTAGAAAGGGGGGCATAGCCTTTAATAGAAAGGGCATAGTCCTTAGGGCAGAGCCCTAAACCAATCCTGTCTTCACCCCATACCACCCCCCCTAATAAGAAAGGGCCCTCCCAGAAAAAGGGTTCGGCCCTTGTCCCCGTAGGGACCCCATACCACTCCCCCCCCTAATAAGAAAGGCCCTAAAGGGTTCGGCCCTGAGGGGCCTTAGGTGGGATATAAAGGGGTTGTCTTCACCCCCCTGGGGTGAGGGGCCTTAGGTGTGATATAAAGGGGTTGTCCCCTAAACACGCTCTCAAATATGGTCACAAAAATCATAGATTTTTGTGTAACCATCAAGTGCTCTCTCCTAATCAAGGCCCCTTAGCCCTTAGGGTTACCCTAAAGCCTTTTAGGGTTACCCTAAAGGGGTTAGGGCCAATGCCCATAGGGCATAGCCCTTACCCCCTTGGGGTTGAGGGTTAGGCCGAGCCCCAAAGGGGAAATATGGTCACAAAAAATGGGCCCACCCTAACCCCTTTATAAATGGAGGGTAACCCCTCCTTTATAAAGGGCCAGGGGGGGTGATAGATTTTTGTGTAACCATATTTAGAGAGAGCACTTAGTAGGGACCCCCCTAACCCTCAACCCCAAGGGGTAAGGGCTATGCCCTATGGGCATTGGCCCCTTTAGGGTAACCCCAAAAGGGTGGGGTGAGGGGCCAATGCCCTTTATAAAGGGGGGCATAGCCTTTAATAGAAAGGGCATAGCCCTTGAGGGATAACCCCCCTGGCCCTAAAGGGCTATGCCCTTAGGGCATTGGTGAGTGGTCAGGATTATAGCTTTACCTATAAAGGCAGAGTAGGGGTAGAGTAATTGAATATTAAAAAAATTATAAAAAAAAACTTAATTATGGCAAAAAAAAGCATGATTCAACGTGAACTTAAACGTCAACGTTTTAGTAATGAAATACGCGCAAAGAAGAGAAGAACTTAAACAGCAAATCTTAGGTACTTCTATTTTAAAAGAAAAATTAATTTTACATAGAAAATTACAAAAAAACTTCCAAAAAATAGTTCAAGTGTAAGATTACATAAACCGCTGTATGATCACTGGTCGACCAAAAGGTTATTACAGAGATTTTGGGCTATCACGACACGTTTTACGTGAAATGGCACATGAAGGTTTATTACCAGGAGTTACAAAATCTAGTTGGTAATCCTTATACCACCGTTTAAGATACCCTGGGGCATAGCTAAAGCTATCATAGCGCTTTTAAAAGGGGTAAAGCGTAAGTGGTGGCCCCTGTCAAGCATCTTAAAAGTTATTAAATTTTTTAATGCTTAATAGCTAAAGCTATACCCCACTTTTAAATAAATTCGGGCCTATAAAATAAAAAAGGGCCAAGAGAATACGGAGGTGCCTAAGAAATTAGTTAATTTTTTCTTAAATAAACCCCTTATAGCTAAAGCTAACCACCTCTAAACAATTAAAATAAAGGACCCTTTAAACACTCTCCCTAACCCCTTTATAAATGGAGGTAACCCCTCCTTTATAAAGGGCTTGGGAGGGACCCTTATTTCATTAGGTACGGGCTCCCCTTGGGCAGAAAAAGAAAACCCCATACCAACCCCCCCTTTCTATTAAAGGCTATGCCCCCCTTTATAAAGGGCATTGGCCCCTTTTCTTATTAGGGGGGTATTAAGGGGTAAAGGGGAGGGCCCCCTTATTTAATTAGGGAGGAGATCTTTCTTCCCCTATTAAGGGTAAGCTTTTTTAGGACCATATATATTTAACCCCCTCCATCTTAACCCCTCTACCCTTATTTTATTAGGGGGGGTGGGCCATATTGAGAGAGTGTTTATAGGGGAGAGAGTGTTTAGAGAAAAAGATATGTCTATTTTGTTCCAATTTAAATATTTTTCTAATCATTATTAGATAAGTTATCAAAATGCCACGTCGCCCTAGAAATACAAAACGTACTCTTTTACCTGATCCGATTTATAATAATGTTTCTGTACACATGTTAATTAACCGCGTATTAAAAAGCGGCGTAAAAAAACTGTTGCTTATAGAATTGTATATAATGCATTTAAAGAAATTGAAGCAACTACAGGTAAAACCCTGTAGGGTTTTTGAAACAGCCCTTGATAATGTATCACCAAAAGTTAAAATTCAGCCTCGTCGCCGTGGTGGTGCTATTCAATTAGTTCCACGATTATTACGTCAACCGATCAACCAAAAGTTGCAGCTTTTAAATGGATTTTAGAGGCTTGTGAAAAACGAGCTGGTCAAGAAATGGTTACTAAATTAAAAAATGAAATCATTGATGCTTATAAAAAACAAGGTTTTGCAACACGAAAAAAAGAAGAATTTCACAAAACTGGCTGTAGGTAATGCAATGTATGCTCGAAAACCACAAAACATTATTAACGCATTAATCAAGAAACTCAAGATTAAATTTTATTTTTTGCCCATACATATATGGGCCACCCTTTCAAATTAGGGTCTTTAAAAAGGGGGTGCAATATAGGGGCGTGTACCCCATAGCTAAAGCTATATAACCGGACACTCTTTAAAGGGGTGGCCTTTTAAAAACTCTCTCCCCCCGGGGGCCCACCCCATCAACCCTTATAAATGGAGGTAACCCCTCCATTTATAAAGGTCAAGGGCCCCTTGGGCAGAATAACCCTGCCCTAACCCCTTTATAATATGGAGGGTAACCCCTTCATTTATAAAGGGTTGGTAAGGGCTATGTAGCAATTGCCCCCGGAATTAAGATAGGGGAGGTGGTCCCCGGGGAGACCGAGAGCACCTTAGATATTGGCTTTTCGGGGCAACGGTATAATAGCTTACATAGTTAAAGCTAGAGAGCCACCCTTTTAAAACCACGCTCTCAAAATATGGTCACAAAAATCGGCCTATAGAGGCCCATGGCTCCATCTCACTCTCTAATGGTGATAGAGAGTGGATGGGACCCATGGAGCCTCTATAGGCACGTTTTTGTGACCATATTTTGAGCAGCACTTAGTTTTTTAACTATTTGACTTTAAGGGATGCCCACTTTCCAAAAGGGCACTAAATGTGGCTTGAAAAGCTCTCTTTAAGAGAAACATATGTAATCCCCTTAAAAGGGGTGCCCTGTTATAAACCCTACCTCCTTTTAAGGGTTAAGCTATAAAGCGTTGCCCAAGAATACACCCATAGGTATTCTTGGGCCCAGGGATTAATATGACTGTCGCCCATTTGAATTGGGCTCTATCTGTTAAACACCAAACACTCTCTAACCCTTAGGGTAACCCCTAAAGGGCGTCAAGGGCCCCAGAAAACCCTGCCCTAAGAGCTATGCCATAGAGGCATTGGCTCCAAGGCCCCCTAGCGGCCCTCACCCCTTTAATCCCCCCCCTAATAAGAAAGGGGCCCTAGTGGGTGAGGGTGAAGACAAGGCCCGATGGGCCCCTTTAGGGTCCCAAGAGAGCCTGAGGGGCAAATTATGGTCTTAAAAAAACCCTTAAGGGCATTGGGCAAAGCTTTTTTTTTTCTGAAGCAACCATATTCACCCCCTTCAAGCCCCTTAGGCCAGCCCTTGCTTTCATGGCCCATTTACCACCCCCCCCTAATAAGATAAGGCCCTTAAAGCCTTTAGGGTTTACCTAAAGGATTAGGCCCACTCGCCTTACCCCTTTCTGGGGTTACCCAAAGGGTTAGGGGCCTTAGGGGAGTATTAAAGGGTTTGTCCCCGTAGGGACCCCATTACCACCCCCCCTTTCCTTATAGGGGGGGATATAAAGGAGTGAAGGGAAAATAAGGGTGGCCTCAATTTTACCCTTTCCTATTTAAAGACACCTCAAGGGTTCGCCCTTAGGCGCCTTTAGGGCTCTCTTTATAGCTAAAGCTATAGGCCCCTTTTTTATTTAAACACGCTCTTCATAAAATGGTCAAAAAATCATAGATTCTTTGTGTAACCCATCAAGTGCTCTCTCAAATATGGTCACAATAAAAAAATCAGAGATTATTTGTTAAAACCATCACGTGCTCTCTCAAATATGTCACAAAAATCAAGAGATTTTTGTTTGTAACCATCAAGTGCTCTCTCAAATATGTTCACAAAAAAATCAAGAGATTTGTTGTGTAACCATCAAGTGCTCTCTTCAAATATGGTCACAAAAAATCAGAGATTTTTGTGTAAACCATCCCAAGTGCTCTCTCAATATGGCACAAAAAAATCCAGAGATGTTGTGCTAACCATCAAGTGCTCTCTCAAATATGGTCACAAAAATATCAGAGATTTTTGTGTAAACCATCAAGTGCTCTCTCAAATATGTCACCAAAAAAATCAGAGATTTTGTGTAAACCATCAAGTGCTCTCTCAAATTATGGTCACAAAGAAAATCAGAGATTTTTGTGTAACATTCAAGTGCTCTCATCAATATGGTCACAAAAAAGCAGAGATTTTTGTATGAACCATCAAGTCTCTCTCAAATATTGTCACAAAAAATTCAGAGATTTTGTAACCATCCAAATGCTCTTCTCAAATATGGTCCACCAAAAAATCAAGATTTTGTTGTTAACCATCAAGTGCTCTCTCAACATATGGTCACAAAAAATCAGATATTTTTGTTAACCATATTTTAGATGAGAGCACTTAGCAAACCACTCTCTCTAAATATGGTTACCACAAAATCTCTATTGTTTCACTTTGACCTATTTGAGAGAGTGTTGATTTAGAGAGAGCACTTTGCAAACACTTCTCCTAAAAATGGGTTACACAAAAATCTCTGATTTTTGTGACCATATTTTGAGAGAGTGTCTGCATTTAGAGAGGCACTTGCCAAACACTCTCTCTAAATATGGTACACAAAATCTCTGATTTTTGTGAACCATATGGAGAGAGTGTTTGATTTAGAGAGAGCACTTTGCCAAACACTCTCTCTAAATATGGTTACACAAAAATCTTGCTGATTTTTGTGACCATATTGAGGAGAGTGGTTGATTTAGAAGAGAGCACTTGCAAACACTCTCTCTAAATATGGTACACAAAAATCTTGATTTTTTGACCATATTTGACGAGAGTTGTTGAGTTTAGGAGAGCACTTGCAAACACTCTCTCTAAAGTATGGTTACACAAAAATCTCTGATTTTTATGTGACCAATTTGAGAGAGTGTTGATTAGAGAGAGCACTTGCAAACACTCCTCTAAATAGGTTACACAAAAATCTCTACTTTTTTGTGACCTATATTGAGAGAGTGTTGATTTAGAGAGAGCACTGCAAACACTCTCTCAAATTATGGTTACACAAAAAGCTCTGATTTTTATACCATATTTGAGAAGAGTGTTGATTTAGAGAGGCACTTGCAAAAACACTCTCTCTAAATATGGTAACACAAAAATCTCTGATTTTTTGTGACGCATATTTGAGGGAGAGTGTTATGATTTAGAAGAGCGTGTTTATAAGTGCTCTCTCTAAAATATAGGTTACAAAAATCTATGATTTGTGACCATATTTGAAGAGGCACTTAAAGGGCCATTAAGAGGCCACTTGGCTCTCAAATATGGTCAAAAACCCTGCAGCCTTGGTGAGGGCCCTGCCAGGGGTTTTTGACATATTTCCCTGCCCTAAAGGGCAGGGGCTCGCCTAAGGGCCTAGGAGAGAGCATTTAGCTTAATAACCCCCTTTAAAGACCCAATTCTAATAGGGGTCTTTAAAAAGATAGGCCCTTAAAGAGACACTTTAATTTTTAAATGGGGTCCTTAAAATAAAGTGTCATATTATAACTTAAATATTTATAGTTTTAAAATTAAAGGCCATTAAATTTTATTAAACGTTTTGTTCTGATATATTTTTAGATTAATTAAAAATTAATACTTCTTATCTAAAGACTGAAGTGATTTTTGTAAAAAATTCTTTAATTTTTTGGCTTCTAAAAACTCTCCGTCCCAACCCCCCCTACCTATCAAGAACGACCAGTACCCTTATTACCCCCACCTAATAAGAAGGGGGTTGGTATGGGTTAGGGGTGGGACCACGATAGCACTCTAAATTATGGGCAAACCCAAGCCCATTAAAAGAGTGCCCAGAAAACTATAATCTTAAAGACTTTAACCCTCCTGCTCCCTTATTTCGTTAGGGGGTTAAATAAATAACATTCACCCCGTACCCCCCCTTACCCCAGGAGGGTATATGGGCTTGCATAACCCCCTGGACCTATGGCAAAGGCCCATATAGCGGGGTACTCTTTATATGGGGGCTTGATAAACGATTCAAATACAAATAGTTGCAGCTAATATAGCTTATATTAAAAATAACAATTGGCATACATTTAGGCAAAATTGCTAAATATTAAGTAAATTACTACTATGAGTCT
>JAJSRW010001866.1:0-7500 GCA_022414725.1 Microglena sp. YARC
GATAATTTAAACAAAGCTATAACCAGAAGGACAAGAGTAGAAACAAGTTGGAGTTGTCGTCGGAAAGCCGCAGCTTATCTGCTTTCCCTGGGTTACACCCAGACGGTCCTTGCAGAATTTCGACATGAGCTCACCATACCTTCGTTGGTCCCGGATGTATGGAGTAAATATAGTTTAACCAAAGCTAAAGCAGAAGGACAAGAGTAGAAACAAGTTTGAGTTTCGTCGGAAAGTCGAAGCTTATCTGCCCCTGGGTTTACCGACAGGTCTTTAGGGCAAGAATTCGATCATGAGAATCCCATACCCTTTTCGTTGGTCCAAGACTTTTATGGAAGATATACTTTAAACAAGTATAACAGAAGACAAGAGTAGAAAACAAGTTTGGTTGTCTCGGAAAAGCTCGCAGCTTATCTGCTCCCTGGGTACACCAGAGCAGGTCCTTGGGCAAGAATTTCGATCATGAGACTCACCATACCCTATCGTTGGCCCTAGATTTGTATAGGTAAGATATAATTTAAACAAGCTATAACCGAAGGACAAAGTGAAAACCAAGTTTCGGATTTGTCGTCGGAAAGCTCGCAGCTTTTCTGCTCCCCCTGGGTTACACCCGAACAGGTCCTTGTTGGCAAGAATTCGAATCATGAGAATCACCATACCCTTTTCTTTTCCCAGCTTGTATGGAGTAAGATATAGTTTAAACAAAGCTAAAAGCCAGAAGGACAAGAAGTAGAAAACAAGTTTGAGTTGTCGTCGGTAAAGCTCGCAGCTTATCTGCTCCCCTGGGGTTACACCCAGAGCAGGTCCTAGGGCAAGAATTTCGATCATGAGACTCACATACCCTTTTTCGTTGGTCCAGACATGTATGGAGTAAGATAACTTTAAACAAAAGCATAACAGAAGGACAAGAGTAGAAAACAAGTTTGGAGTTGTCGTCGGAAAGCTCGCAGCTATCTGCTCCCCTGGGGTTACCCAGAGCAGGTCCTTGGGCGAAGAATTTTCGATCATGAGACTCACCATACCCTTTTCGTTGTCCCAAGACTAGAGAACAGAATTTAATTTAAACAAAGCTATACAGAAGGACAAGAGTAGAAAACAAGTAGTTGTCGTCGGAGTAATTATTCTCCCCTGGGGTTAACCCAGAAGCAGGTCCTTGGGCAAGAATTTCGATCATGAGACTCACATAACCACTTTTTCGTTGGTCAAAGCTATAAAGATAATAGTTTAAACCTATAACCAGAAGGACAAGAGTAGAAAACAAGTTTGGAGTTGTCGTCGGCAAAGCTCGCAGCTTTTCTGCTCCCCCTGGGGTTACACCCAGAACAGGTCCTTGCGCAAGAATTCGATCATGAGACTCACCATACCCTTTTCGTTGGTCCCCAGGCCTTGGTATGGAGTAAAGATATAGTTTAACAAAGCTATAACCAGAAGGACAAGAGTAGAAAACAAGTTTGGAGTTGTCGGTCGGGAAAGCTCACAGCTTATCTGCTCCCTGGGGTTACACCCAAAATGGTCCTTGGGCAAGAATTTCGATCATGAGAACTCACCATACCCTTTTTCGTTGGTCCAGGACTTGTATAGGAATAAGATATAGTTTAAAAAAAGCTAAAAGCCAGAAGGACAAGAGTAGAAAACAAGTTTTTGGAGTTGTCGTCGGAAAGCTCGCAGCTTATCTGCTCCCCCTGGGGTTACACCCAGAACAGGTCCTTGGGCAAGAATTTCGATCATGAGACTCACCATACCCTTTTCGTTGGTCCCAAGACTTGGTATAGAGAAGATATAATTTAAACAAAGCATAACCAGAAGGAACAAGAGTAGAAAACAAGTTTAGTTGTCGTCGGAAAGACAGGTCCTTGGGCCAAGAATTTCGCAGCTTGTAGTTTAAAACAAAGCTATCTGCTCCCGCTGGGTTACACCCAGAACAGGTCCTTGGGCAAGAATTTCGATCATGAGACTCCACCATACCCTTTTCCGTTGGTCCAGGACTTGGTATAGAGAAAGATATAGTTTAAACAAAGCTAAAGCCAGAAGGACAAGAGTAGAAAACAAGTTTGGAGTTGTCGTCGGAAAGCTCGCAGCTTATCTGCTCCCCTGGGGTTACACCCAGAACAGGTCCTTGGGCAAGAATTTCGATCATGAGACTCACCATACCCTTTTTCGTTGGTCCCAAGACTTGGTATAGAGAAAGATATAATTTAAACAAAGCTATAACCAGAAGGACAAGAGTAGAAAACAAGTTTGGAGTTGTCGTCGGAAAGCTCGCAGCTTATCTGCTCCCCCTGGGGTTACACCCAGAACAGGTCCTTGGGCAAGAATTTCGATCATGAGACTCACCATACCCTTTTCGTTGGTCCCCAGACTTGGTATGGAGTAAGATATAGTTTAACAAAAGCTAAAGCATAGTTGGGTTTCTTAAGGACTTATCTGCTCCCTGGGTTCAAGAGTAAGAAAACAAGTTTTGGACTCACCATACCCTTTTTGTTGTCGTGGTATGAGTAAGATTTATAGTTTACGGAAAGCTCGTTAGAAAGCAGCTTATCTGCTCCCCCTGGGTTACACCAGAGCAGAGCAGCGTTTAGGGCAAGAATTTCGATCATGAGACTTCACCATACCCTTTTCGTTGGTCCCTAGATTTGGTTATAGAGTAAGATATATTTAAACAAAAGCTATAACCAGAAGGACAAGAGTAGAAAACAAGTTTTTGGAGTTGTTGTCGGAAAGCTCGCAGCTTATCTGCTCCCCTGGGGTTTACACCAGAGCAGGTGGGCAAGAATTTCGGATTACACCCAGAACCGGTCGAGATATAATTTAAACTTGGGCAAGAATTTGGAGTTGTCGATCCTGCTCCCCCTGGGGTTAGACTCTGGCACCATACCCTTTTCGTTGTCCCCAGACTTTGGTATGGAGTAAGATATAGTTTAAACAAAGCTAAAGCCAGAAGGACAAAGAGTAGAAACAAGTTTGGAGTTGTCGTCGGAAAGCTCGCAGCTTATCTGCTCCCCTGGGGTTACACCAGAACAGGGTCTTGGGGCAAGAATTTCGATCAATCCACCAATACCCTTTTTTCGTTTGGTCAGGAACTTGTTAAAAAAAGCTGAAAGCAGAAGGACAAGAGTTTTGGGAGGTTGTCTTCTCTGCTCCCCTGGGGTTACACCCAGAAAGGTTCTTGGGCATCTCACCATACCTTTCGCGCAATACTTGGTATAGAGAAAGATATAATTATAAACAAAGCTACCCGAACCGGTCTTGGGCAAGAATTTCCCTTTTCGTTGGTCGCCAGGACTTGTTATGGAGTAGATAATAGTTTAAAACAAGAGGGCCAGAATATACCCTTTTGCGTTGGTCCCAAGCTTGTATGGAGTAAGATATACTTTTAAACAAAGCTATAACCAGCAACTCCCATACCCTTTTCGTTGGTCCCTAGATTTGGTATCAGTCTAAAGCGAAGGACAAGAGTAGCAAAACAAGTTTGGAGTTGTCGTCGAAAGCTCGCAGAGCACCCAGAACAGGTCCTTTTTGGCAAGATTTCGATTTCGATCATGAGCTCAACCCTTTTTTGTTGGTCCCGGCCTTGGTTAAGTAAGATATAGTTAAACAAAGCTATAACCAGAAGGACAAGAGTAGAAACAAGTTTCGTCGGAAAGACTCGCAGCTTATCTGCTCCCTGGGGGTTACACCCAGACATAATGAGACTACCAATACCCTTTTTCGTTGGTCCCAGGAACTTGGTATGGGAATAAGATATCATTTACAAACAAAGCTATAACCAGAAGGACCAAGTTTGGGAGTTTGTCGTCGGAAGCTCGCAGCTTATCTGCTCCCCCTGGGGTTACACCACAGAACAGGTCCTTGGGCAAGAATTTCGATCATGGAGCACTCACCATACCCTTTTTCGTTGGTCCAAGACTTGCTATAGAGAAAGATATACATTTAAACAAAGCTTCAACTAAGAACAGGTCCTTGGGCACCAGGGACTTGGTAGACAAGTTTAGAAAACAGCTGGCTCCCCCTGGGGACACGGAAACTCACTATCGATCATGAATCACATACACCCAGACTCACCTTGCCTTCATAGATAAACAAAGCTAAACCAGAAGGACAAGAGTAGAAAACAAGTTTGGAGTTGTCGTCGGAAAGCTCGCAGCTTATCTGCTCCCCCTGGGGTTACACCCAGACAGGTCCTTGGGCAAGAATTTCGATCATGAGACTCACCATACCCTTTTCGTTGGTCCCAAGACTTGGTATAGAGAAAGATATAATTTAAACAAAGCTATAACCAGAAGGACAAGAGTAGAAAACAAGTTTGGAGTTGTCGTCGGGAAAGCTCGCAGCTTATCTGCTCCCCTGGGTTACACCCAGAACCGGTCCTTGGGCAAGAATTTCGATCATGAGACTCACCATACCCTTTTCGTTGGTCCCCAGGACTTGGTATGGAGTAAGATATAGTTTAAACAAAGCTAAAGCCAGAAGGACAAGAGTAGAAAACAAGTTTGGAGGATGTCGCGGAAAGCTCGCAGCTGCTCTGCCCCTGGGTTACACCATACCCTTTTCGAGTCAGGTCCTTTGGAAAGGAATTCGATCGAGACTCACCATACCCTTTCGTTGGTCCTAGATTGGTATAGAGTAAGATATAATTTAAACAAAGCTATAACCAGAAGGACAAGAGTAGAAAACAAGTTTGGAGTTGTTGTCGGAAAGCTCGCAGCTTATCTGCTCCCCCTGGGGTTACACCCAGAACAGGTCCTTGGGCAAGAATTTCGATCATGAGATCACCATACCCTTTTCGTTGGTCCCAGACTTGGTATGGAGTAAGATATAGTTTAAACAAAGCTAAAGCCAGAAGGACAAGAGTAGAAAACAAGTTTGGAGTTGTCGTCGGAAAGCTCGCAGCTTATCTGCTCCCCCTGGGGTTACACCCAGAACATCATGGTCCATTGGGCAATGAAATTTCGTATCATGAAAAGACTCACCCTACCCTTTTCGTTGGTCCCCAAGACTTGGTAATAGAGAAAAGATATAATTTAAACAAAGCTATAACCAGAGGACAAGAGTAGAAAAACAAGTTTGGAGTTGTCGTCGGAAAGCTCGCAGCTTATCTGCTCCCCCTGGGTTACACCGCAGAACCGTCCTTGGGCAAGAATTCGATCATGAGACTCACCATACCCTTTTCGTTGGTCCCCAGACTTGGTAGGAGTAAAGATATAGGTTAAACAAAGCTAAAGCCCAGAAGGACAAGAGTAGAAAACAAGTTTGGACGTCATGGAAAGCTTGGTAATAGAGAAGATATAATTTAAACGCAGCTTAGCTCCGCCCTGGGTGAGCAGGTCCTAGGGCAAGAATTTCGATCGAGATCTCACCATATACCCTTTTCGTTGTCCCAAGACTTGTATGAGAAGATATACTTTAAACAAAGCTATAACCAGAAGGACAAGAGTAGAAAACAAGTTTGGAGTTGTCGTCGGAAAGCTCGCAGCTTATCTGCTCCCCCTGGGGTTACACCAGAGCAGGTCCTTGGGCAAGAATTTCGATCATGAGACTCACCATTCCCTTTTCGTTGGTCCCTAGATTTGGTATAGAGTAAGATATAATTTAAACAAAGCTATAACCAGAAGGACAAGAGTAGAAAACAAGTTTGGAGTTGTCGTCGGAAAGCTCGCAGCTTTTCTGCTCCCCCTGGGTTACACCCAGAACAGTCCTTGGCAAGAATTCGATCATGAGACTCACCATACCCTTTTCGTTGGTCCCAGGCCTTGGTATGGAGTAAGATATAGTTTAAACAAAGCTAAAGCCAGAAGGACAAGAGTAGAAAACAAGTTTGGAGTTGTCGTCGGAAAGCTCGCAGCTTATCTGCTCCCTGGGGTTACAACCCAGAACAGGTCCTGTGGCAAGAATTTCGATCATGAGACTCACCATACCCTTTTCGTTGGTCCAGGACTTGGTATGGAGTAAGATGTAGTTTAAACAAAGCTAAAGCCAGAAGGACAAGAGTAGAAAACAAGTTTTGGAGTTGTCGTCGGAAAGCTCGCAAGCTTATCTGCTCCCCCTGGGGTTACACCCAGAACAGGTCTTGGGCAAGAATTTCGATCATGAGACTCACCATACCCTTTTCGTTGGTCCCAAGACTTGGTATAGAGAAAGATATAATTTAAACAAAGCTATAACCAGAAGGACAAGAGTAGAAAACAAGTTTGGAGTTGTCGTCGGAAAGCTCGCAGCTTATCTGCTCCCCCTGGGGTTACACCCAGAACAGGTCTTGGGCAAGAATTTCGATCATGAGACTCACCATACCCTTTTCGTTGGTCCCAGGACTTGGTATGGAGTAAGATATAGTTTAAACAAAGCTAAAGCCAGAAAGGACAAGAGTAGAAAACAAGTTTGGAGTTGTCGTCGGAAAGCTCGCAGCTTATCTGCTCCCCCTGGGTTACAACCCAGAGCAGGTCCTTGGGCAAGAATTTCGATCATGAGACTCACCATACCCTTTTCGTTGGTCCCAGACTTGGTATGGAGTAAGATATACTTAAACAAAGCTATAACCAGAAGGACAAGAGTAGAAAACAAGTTTGGAGTTGTCGTCGGAAAGCTCGCAGCTTATCTGCTCCCCCTGGGGTTACACCAGAGCAGGTCCTTGGGCAAGAATTTCGATCATGAGACTCACCATACCCTTTTCGTTGGTCCCAAGACTTGGTATAGAGAAAGATATAGTTTAAACAAAGCTATAACCAGAAGGACAAGAGTAGAAAACAAGTTTGGAGTTGTCGTCGGAAAGCTCGCAGCTTATCTGCTCCCCCTGGGGTTACACCCAGAACAGGTCCTTGGGCAAGAATTTCGATCATGAGACTCACCATACCCTTTTCGTTGGTCCCAGGACTTGGTATGGAGTAAGATATAGTTTAAACAAAGCTAAAGCCAGAAGGACAAGAGTAGAAAACAAGTTTGGAGTTGTCGTCGAAAGCTCGCAGCTTATCTGCTCCCCCTGGGGTTACACCCAGAGCAGGTCCTTGGGCAAGAATTTCGATCATGAGACTCACCATGCCCTTTTCGTTGGTCCCCAGACTTGGTATGGAGTAAGATATAATTAAACAAAGCTATAACCAGAAGGACAAGAGTAGAAAACAAGTTTGGAGTTGTCGTCGGAAAGCTCGCAGCTTATCTGCTCCCCCTGGGGTTACACCCAGAACAGGTCCTTGGGCAAGATCTTTAAATGAGAGAGCATTCAAAATAAATTGGATGCCCCCAAGAGTTTGTCTACGGATAGATATGACTTAAATCGACCTGTGTCCAAGAGGAAAGGGTCAGGAATTAGGTATTAATAAATAGAGAAAATGTTGGGTGAGCTGAGCCCCTGGGGTTACACCTAGAGCCGGTACTTGGGCAAGATCTTTAAATGATAGAGCACTGAAAATAAATTGCATGCCCCCAAGAGTTTGTGTATGGCTAGATATGACTTAAACCGACCTGTGGACAAGAGGAAAGGGTCAGGAAGTAGGTATTAATAAATAGAGA